>JASDQU010011057.1:83516-110585 GCA_032191745.1 Picea mariana
ATCAACCTCTACCGGAAGGTCAACCACTCTCGGGACATAAATGGAAGTGTCCTCCATCAATTGGTACCCCTCTGCTAGAACACCAACATCCTCTAGCCATGTGACCAAATGACATATCTGACTGTCCACTAGGATAGATGAAGTCAATCTCTGATGGATCTCCTCAAGAAGCTCCTCTAATCTGGACTTTGATTCTTGAAGGGTTGTCTGTGTGCCTCTCAAGAATCCTCGAGTGCTCTCCAACCCCTGAGTGAGTCGGTCCACCTCCAACACCTGCTTCCTCAAGGCTCTGTGATACATCTCGCCAATCCCCAGTCGGTAGTCCCTGTCTGTAAACAATTGTTGGAAGTCGGTCCTCATCACAGGCATTCTCTCTAAGAGAGTATGAAAGTCATCTATGGAAAATGCCTCATCTAAACTATCATGTGCCATTGATGCCCTCCAGAAACAATCGGCCATCAATGCATGCATTTCATCAATGTGCCTAGGGGCTTCCATGATCATATCCTCACTGAATCTCAACTGTCCTGTCAAGTAGTGTGACTCTTGATCATAGTCATGTTGAGGTGCCACCTCATATCCYTCACTGCTAGTGTCAKTCTTGCTAGTGTCAACCCCAAAATCCCCAACGACACTGTCTGCAAAAGATGAAACACKGAACTGATCCCTATCTACGGTGCTACTAGGTCCTCCTACATGTGACTGCATAACAACCCCAACTGCTAGCTCTCTCTGAATCATACTGTAACCGGTGTGAGCAACTGTATCCTCTTGTGCACTCACCCTGCTACTATTATCTGTGCCTGGATCCCATATAGATGTGTCCAAACATGTGCTAAGGTCATCCTGACTAAAAAAGAGTGCATCCTCGTTAATGCAGGTCAATCCTGGAAGTAAGTGCCCCATCAACCTGTCAGTATCCATAATCTGCTCAACTAATGGAGTCTCCAAAAGTTGTGACTCAATCTCCTCATGTTGATCTGTATGTGTAAGGTCAATTGTCTATACGTCATGTATCTCATCCTGGATCTATGGATCCATGTGTCTCTGGTGTGTGTCTCACGTACGGATCCTCCATCATACCTGACATGCCATTGCTATCCTCATGTGATGTGGCGATCATAGGTGTTTGGAACGATGACAGATGTGTCATGGTCACCATAGGGTGCTCGCCATCTATAGGTGCTAGCACGTGTGAATCCTCACTAGTGTCACCACTCTGCTAAGGTGTAAGGTCATCAATTGTATGTGATATGTCTGCTGAGACACTAGTGCTACCTTCATGTCCACTCGACTGTCCCTCCAATGTGCAAGGGTCACTATCCTCCTCAAGGGCGCAAGAATCACTAGCCTTTGTGCAAGAGTCACTATCATCATCAGACTACTCCAAATAAGCATCTATCGCTCCATCCTCACATACCTCATCATCATTGTCATAGTGCACCTCAATAATATGCTTCTTACCCTTACCTCTACACCTATGATCTGGTTCCCAAGGCACCTTGCAACTGTAGCAAAATTGTGTGCTCCTAATGGGTGTGGGGTTACTCTGTGCTTCACTCCATCTAGTTGTTGTGGCCATGTATTCTTCTGTCTACTTGACCTGGAATGTAATCTCATTTGTGCTCCACCTAGGATATTTCAAGGATAAATATTGTTGGAATGTTACTTGAGCCCTAKTTCTCTCACTAAGGTCGTAGTAATATTCCCATCTACTACGTGCAGTCTCTCTAGAAAAATCCTCAATATCCATCTCCTCTTATGGAAGACCCCTCTATGGMTCTGCATGCATGCACTAATTCCCACTAGCTGGAAAGAATCTAGGCTTTGATACCACTGTAATGTTCCCAAGCCAATATGACAGGAACATCACAGTTTTGGGTGTCTTTTTAAACTTTTACTGGTTGTGGCATTTCGTCAAACACTTTACTGATTTACTTATTTGTATCTGTTTACTTGCAGGTCGGCCTCTTGATTTTGGCCTTAGGGTTTATGTTGATGAATTTAATGTGTGTTGCAGCAATAAACAAGAAGATATCTTAATGGAACATACCTCAACCATATGCAATATCAAAAAGATGATAGACAAGCCAAAACTCTTCAGATCTGATTTTATTCATAATAATAGAACTTGCTACAATGAAGATGTCGATCTGGAATGCTCATTAGATGGCTCCAAGATAGAAGATAGAAGCTGCTATAAAATGCTCCAAAAGAAGACTACAATAAGCCTCCAAAGGCTGAATATACCATGAATACCAATACAAGAAAGATTTGGGCCATATGAAGTGTCAACCCCCAAGCTGGAAGATGCCACGCCATGTTGAAACCCTGAAGACCCTCAATAATTCAGTCCTACCGTTAAAGAGCTCTAAATGCTATGTTGAAGATGTCGAACTATAGATCGAGATGAGTGGAATGAACTCATGATTTCTCAAACCGAAATACCAAGGGAAACTCCTCCAAATGTTAAATCCTCCAATTGAGTTGCGCCCTCCTGAAACTGTCAAACCCTACAATTTCATCCCTGAAGAAGGAGGCCTCCAAATGAGTCCAAACTTGGCCAAATGATAGATCGGGGTGATAGGATCCCCCTCCTAAAGTCTGAAATGCTATGGATAACTCCTCCAAACTGAATAGATCTTAATCTCAAAAATGCCCTCCTCTCCAATTCGTCCCAATGCTCTAGGAAATAATTCGAACCATATAACTCTCTCAAGAGGCACTAGAAATTATGGCTAAGGCCCTGCAAGTAAAACCCAAATGCTCAAATCTCCAAGATCCCCCTCAAACTCCTACAACGAGCCTTCCTTCACTGAATGGTGTGCCCCCCTTGCTGGAAACCCCCAATGGTGTGCCCTCCTTCTCTTCTTATGCCTGCGGCTGGTGTAGAACCCTCCTGCACTGATGTAGATCCAAACTAGAATGGTGTGGGAGAGTATTGCATCTCTGAGACCAAGCTTGGGACAAGCTAGGTGGAATCTTTCACCACTGAATCGTCCTCTAGGGTTTGTTAAGTCAAAACCCCCAAGGTATGGGCTCTCTAGCTAGAAGCTAGATATCAAACTAATAAACATACATGAAAGAATGAGAGAATAGAGGCCCTTGCCTCTTCTTTATACTTCTTGCTCACTTGTCTCTCCAAAGTGACTTTTCTTTTTTAATTATTAATTAATTAATTAACCTTTTTACCTTTGAAAAGTGCCTTATCTCTCCTAGTGGCTTCTGTGGCCATTGAAAGTCACTTCTCATCATCCTATCATGTAGTCTTGTTCCTCCTGATTCCAATGAGCTATTACACGGAGAGGTTCCTCCAAGTATTGTGCCCAAAATGATCTCTTCGGTGAATTTAATTAACTTATAGCTCAAAATACTCAAAATCATGGAAATCGTCGGAATGCAATGGAACCAAAGCCAACCTGTGCGGAATGGATCATAATGATGAAATGTGATGAGCGATACAAGCCAGACCCCAAAATAATGTAATAACCTCCATCGCTCATCCATTTCATCATGCTAAATCGTAGCTACTATGGTCATCAAAATAATCGCTCATAAAATAATGCTATAACCTCTATCTAGCTACTCTGCTCATCATAACCCTCTGTAATGTAATGATGTCCCAAAGTGGGGACATTACAGATAGCATATGGTTTATTGAGCAAGACTTATCTTTTACTTTCCAAGAATAATTTTGAATGAGCATACTTATCTAAGTAGAACACACTTGAACCTTGTTCAATATTGGTAAGTTGATCTACCCATTCACACACTTAAGTTTGCTTTGTATCCTTGAGTGTGGGAAGTGTTAATTCTCTAAAGTTTTAGTCAAGCCAAGGTAGAGAGATTCCATTCCTCGCTACACGACTTAGCTTAACTTGACCTGTAGGGATTCCCCCTTGACATAGGATCCTTTTCCTATAGTCTAAAGAGAGGGGCAAGGCCACCAAGGTGATAGTGGGTAGCTTGGATGAGAATTGCCTCTAGGCTATCCTGTTGGGGTTAGAACTTTCCTTCTATGAGAGAGTTTGAGTGGTAACACTTCCTTGGCAACTTTTATTTTCATCTCCTCCTCTATTTTCTTCTTGTTTCCCTTTGATTGCCACATGCTATAGTATTCTAGTTTTCACTTCTTCAAAAGATAGTGCCTTTTTCTACACTTCCTCCTCCCACTCATTATGAGTATATATCTAGGTAATGGCCACATGAGCTGCATTGAAATGAACCACCTTCTTTGGATCATGTATTTTGAATCTTCCTTCTACAAACTTATATTCCTAGATTGCTTCTACCTCGATTCTTGCAAATTTGGAATTATTTTGTCCATATAGTCCTATATAAATAGGATAAGATGGATACAAATTCTTATGATCCTCTATCAGTGAGGCATTAAATCCATGAAGAATGGTCTAATATGCTATTTCCTTGATAACTAGCTTGTTTGGTACACATATTTTCAATAGATGAGGAGCTTAGTTGCTCCATGAATCTTGATATAATTGTTGTCTTTGTTTACATACTAGTTTCCTATCATGGTCACAACATGCATAGCTCCTTCAAGCAATCTTGGTGTCGACTTGTAGAAAAACAACTCATGCAATGGGGAAAAGCAATTGTCACACATCATTGCATATTTCTACATGTATTGATTCTCCCACAAATCTTGACATCAGAACTGTACAAGTGACTCTCATATGATTTCATTCCATCCCATCCCTAGAAAAATATTATTGGAACATATGATATCAAGGAGGTATGAAGACATAAAATTTAGAAGTACCAGAATTATGATACACAACCCTAGTCAATGCCTCCATCATGGTGTGGGACAAGATAGATGTCCAATTAAACATTGATCCCTCCTTTAAAATGGTATATAGAAGAGGTACCCAAGCCTCCTTGAAGTGGGTTGCATCCTTCTCCCGAAATAATCTCCTCAATAATGCAATAGCATATATGTAAGGTTCTCTCAAATTGGTTGAGGGATAAAGCCTGGTATCTGTAGATTTTCTAAGGTCCTATGAGGCTTCCAAACAGGTCTATCTTTGACCTCTGTTTGGATCTAAGTTTCAATCTTTGTGACTGTCCTTTGTTGTTGTTTTAGGAAAGCAAACAGTCAAGTACTTTCTGCTCACAATTTTGATGGTTAAGTGTCCTTTTGAGGTGCCCTTGCAAATGTTTTACTATCCCAATGTTAGGACATGCAATATACTAAAAAAAAATAACTACCTCCTAGATATTTACAACTTTAAATGTTGATTTTACACTTCTAAGCAGGCATGGAATTGACACATATGTTTTTGGTCAACATGACCCTGGAAAAACACCCCATGGGGAAAACCAGTTTGGAGTAGATGTATATAGAAGGCCTCAAAGAAAAATGGGCAACATGGAAAACATAAACAAGTGAACCTGTTACAATAGAAACCCTTCTCGGATGCCTTGGAGTTCCTTGAAGACCTCCCTGCTAGCCTCTTGAAGCAAGGCGCCCTTTGCCTTGGTGCATCCTTCTTCCTTAGCTTGCCTTTGACCCTTTCCCTTGAGCCTTTTCTTTGACCTTGCCTTTTCTTGATCTTTGAACCTTGCCTTGCCTTTGTATTTCCCTTGTAGAAGCTCCCTCCTCTCAAGAATGCCTCCCACAAGTGATGGTGTGCCCCTCTCCTCAAGTCTGTCCTCTCCTCATGCAAAACTCCACAAGTGGCACCCTCTAAGCTCTAGAGTGCACCTCTCCAAGGTGAATGAGACTCCTCCAAGAATGAGGAACCCTCCTCTACTATATGTGCACCCTCCTCACAAGATGTGCCTCTCCTCTAGCATATGCGTCCCTCCTCCATAGAATGTGCCCCTACACAAGATGCATGCACCCTCACTCACCTTAGCTCCCTCTACACCTCTAGAGCGAGCCTCTCCAAGATGAATGAGCCTCCCACGATATAGAAGAACACTCCTCAACTAGATGTGCACCCTCCTCACAAGAATGTGTTTCTCCTCTAGCATATGTGCCCTTCCTCCTCTAGAATGTACCCTCACAAAGATGATGGCGAAGCCTCCATGAAAGACCCCTCCATGCAAGCTCAACCCAAGCTAGGGATTCCTCCTTCACTCTTGACCTCATGCGCCCCTCTCCTCCTCAAGATTTGCGCCTGAGAGCTCTCCTCCTCTTCTCCTCTCCTCTCAAGTGAAGAATGAATCTCTTCATTACCCTTTTTCCTCCTTTAGCCTCCTTTGGCCAAACCCTAAAATATCAATGGCCTAGATCCACTCTAGCCAATTCTAATGAATGGGTGAGATCTAATCTAAAAATATCACTTAGGAAACCCACTTTCCTTAGTTTGCTTTATGTCCTTTAATTCACCCACAAAGTGAATTAAATGTCACTTTAATGACTTAAGTGACATATTTCACTTTCAACTTAAATCTCCTAAGTCAAAGTGAAATTAGAATAATAAAGTAAATTAACAAGGGTAATAGTCTCCCCCTTTGTGTTTAGAGACTCACAAACACAAGGGGACCACTTTCCAAGGTACCCAAATCTCAACAGTATCTTAGGACTTCAATTGTTTTTCTTCAATCCAAAATTTTCTCGTCACTTTATGATAGTGCTTGGATCTATCAAATTCTTCTTCCCATGTTGGAGTCATTGACACTTCTAGCCTTGTGAACTTGTAATACAACTCCAAACTACTGGGTTAGAAAGAGGAAAAACACTTGCCTTGATCATTGACAATTGTTCTATTCTCAAGATTCACATGATCAATTATCCATTTGATCATTTTTGCACATGGAACAACAATAGGTCTAGCAGCCACATTGTGCAAAAGAGACCTTCAAATGTTTTGGCAAACCTTTGCATCACTATCCCCAGCCTCTATTGGGTAAGCCAATGAGGGTAATGGAGGAAATTTCTCTTCCCTGAACATTCAAAATGGTTCTCCCTGTTGAGGGTAGTTCTATAATCCTACATAACCAAAAGTGCCCATGTAGACTAGATTCTTAGGTTCTTTGAGTTCAATCCATGGAGGTGCCTTTTTCTTTATCTTTCTTTTCTTTCTTTTGTTTTGGATTTGTCTTATGTCTTTTATGAACTAAGTAAATAGTCCTACATGTCACCCATTATAACAATAAAGAATATTAATAAAGTTAGAACAAAAAACCAAATACTTCAAAATATAGATTCAATTCTCTGTGTAATATATTTCGTATTATGGATCCATAACCTAACCTAGTCTTGTGGAAATATAGTCTAACTTTTAAAACGGTCACACCCAAACTTCAACCGTATTTTATTTCAAAGACTCAATAGGTTAAAAGCCTAAGACTATCAATGCATCCTTCAAATTTATAAACTTTATTCAAGTTCAAATGTGAATTAAAGTAGGCATGAATCGTGGGTTCCTAAGATTCAATTTTTGGTTGGCATGAAATATGTTCGAAGGAGCTACTGCTAGGGATTGCATAAGGCTTGCGAACTTCTACTTCTAAACAAAATCAAATGAGCCTTGTTGAAGAATGATGCACTCCCAACTATGTAAGGGGGGGCTATATGAACATTCATTGAAAGGTAATGTGTGTTGGCACTATCTCTGCCTAACAATCCTTTAACATGATATACATTTCAAATTTAAAAGATAACACACGAAAATTGAGAGTTGAACACTCCTACTTGGAAGATGTAACAAAATAATTAGTGGTTTAAGTAAAAGGAGGTTGATAGCTTGGAAATGTTAGAGGCCTTTGAACCTTCGTAAGATGTTCATAGGTTGGAAAACCAAGATTGTTTTGTCTCTATTCCTCACTCAATAGTAATCCAAATGCAACAATGTGTCATTCAAATGTTATCGAATTCTTTAATAAACTAAGGAAGATAACCAATTGCTTTGAAGAATTAGGATTGATTTCACCAATACTGTCCAATCCCCATTGCTCAAATGGTCCATCAATTCTCATTAGATACATGGATATGGTTGGTTCTTTTCCTTTTCAACACACATTTGGAAACTTTTGCACTTTCTAACATGTGCATCTACATCCCTTAAGTGTGTTGGCCAATAATAACCAACTCTTAGAATCTTATGAGCAATAGTCTCTCCATAGAAGTGTCCACCAACTGGGCCATCCTGTAAAACCTTTAGGACTCTTTCAACATCCTCTTTCTCTAAGCACCTTAATAAAACTCCATAATTATTTCAGAAGAGAATGCATTGATGATCTAGTACTGGGTAGATTTGAAAACTACATTTTTCTTTATCCTTTTCTAAAGGTTTAATAACCTCAGTAAAGTCTAAGAGAAACCTCCATACAAAATTAATTTTCCGAAAGAAAAATTGCATGGATTTTTTGTTGTGAGGTAGGGGAATCTAAGTGACGGTCTTAGTTTGTTCAAGATATACTATATGTCATCTTCATAAATTATGTGCCCAAGAAATCTACCTTCAATGATGGAAATAAAAAATAAAAAATAAAAAAATCTTGGAATTTAATGAAATTCCATACTTTCTACATCTTTCGAAAAATTGTCTCAGATGTTGAAGGTGATTAGAATGTTTCTTTGAGTACATTGTAATGTCATCTAAATATACAACTAAACTCCTATTGATTAGGCCTCTGGAAGTAATGTCCATTGCTCACTGAAATGCGGCATTATCGTTTATCAGACCAAACAACATTTTTATTTTTCCCATTTAGTTTGGAAGGTCATTTTCGGCCTATTTTGGTTAGATACTAACACTCGATTGTAATCTGAAAAATCCATCTAATAGTAAAAGAATTGTAGAACCAATTACAAACTATAATATATATTCCATGGGAGGAGCAAGGCAATTGTCTTTCTCATTATCTTTGTTTAGATTCCTAAAATAAACACATAGTTTAATTTCTCCACTTTTCTTCTTAGCCACCGCCAAGTTGGTCACCTAGGAAGAATGGTGTACAAGAAATTTTATTTTCGCATCTAATTTCTTTTTCAATTCCTTTTGTATGAGTGGTTCTAATGTTGGATGAATCTTTGAAACCTTTTGCTAAAATGGTTTGGTATATTTCTTCATGGGTATGACATGGTGAATNTACAAGAAATTTTATTTTCGCATCTAATTTCTTTTTCAATTCCTTTTGTATGAGTGGTTCTAATGTTGGATGAATCTTTGAAACCTTTTGCTAAAATGGTTTGGTATCTTTCTTCATGGGTATGACATGGTGAATAATCTTATTGTCATATGTTTTCAGACCATCATATGCCTAGAAAAATACATCCTTATTTTATTTGAACAATTTTATATAAGCCTATTTTTCCACTTCTTTACAACAAGAGCCAAGAATTATAGTTTTCATATCCTTTTCGATGCCAAGATTTATAACTTCATACTTAATTGAAGAAATGTTGGTTTTAACATTCATAGCTTTCTTGAATCTATCTTGGAAATCAAACACCATTTCAATTGTAACAACATTCTTAGTGATTTTATTTGATTTCAAATTGTACATCTATTCTTGGTAATCTTGTGGAGATTTTGAATGTTCTTCATTGTAAATCAAAGCATCTTGAAATGTACCTTATGTTGATTGATTGTCATTGATGTCATCTTTAGAAGAAGTCCATAAACCTTTAGAAGTAATGGGTATATTTGAAGAAGTCTCCGAAGTGGTCCCCTTATGGCATAGCTTTGAGCATGGCCCTCACGGGAAGACGCTTTGAAGAAGTCTACAATAAACTCAGAGGTGTGGTCATGAGACTTGAAGTTGAATGAGAAATATGAGATTGAAAAACATTACAAGTACATGAAAAATCCTTATAGATGGATATCCCTCATCATGTCGTTTCCAACGGTAGGTGGTACACCACGTGGTTCCTCATGGTTGAGGAGTTACGCCCTCATGAAGTTGAAAGCCCCGAAGAATGGTTAAGAAGCCCCTAAACTGTTGCAAAAAGAAGTTACAAGTCATTAATTAAAGGGTAAAATGGTTATAACAAGAAAGTACAAGTCATCCCTAAAGTTAAGGAAATAAGTCATTTGGAAATGTATAAATACACTTCAAGAAGCCTCTCATTTTTATATACACAAATTCATTGAATATCTATCTCTCAAGTGATGTTTTTGTAGTGAATATGAGGAAGTAAGAAGTGAGGAATTCTTGGAGTTGTAGAAGTGAAGGGTTTCTGAAAAAACCAATTTAGCTGACCCCCGCAGGTCAAGCTATAGGTGTCTTGCGAGGAACCCTTGTGGGTTGTATGTCACTCGTCCTGTGAGGCCCCGCCAAATGACTCGTCTCTGTCCAATGAGGCTGAGGAAAATTCAATGTAGATGCTATCTTACACTTGTTGAAGAATATATGCACCAGGTTGGTCTGTTATGATATGCTTCAGGTTTTCTTCATGAGTAAAGGTGTGCCTTTTATGTGTTTGTTTGAGGCTTGTATCATTGATGGTTTGGCACATGCTTAAGGCATGTCTTGGGGGCCTTTTGGTACATGGTTTCATATGGTTGAGGTTCATTCTTGGTGATATTGATACATGCTTTAGACATATCCTCGGTACTTGGTTTGTGATTTTTATGGTTCATTGTTAGAGGCAAATCTTTGTGATGTTGGCATATGTATGAGACACATCTTTTGGTACTTGGTTGAGGCACATGATTGATGTTATGGTACTTGCTTTTGGAATATATTATGGTACATGGTTTATGACATGATTGAGACATACCATGAGTGATATGGTATATGGTTGAGGTACATCTTTTGGCATATGATACATACTTTGGATACTTGATGTTGGGCATACATTTTGATGTATTATATATGTGAGTGGATCTAGTTGATGGCAATGATCAGTGATAGTAACAAGTTGATGATGGTATATTAGTGATGGATTGATAGTGACAAGTTGATGTATCAGTGGCAGTGGAAGTGACAGTATCAGTGGTAGTGACAGATTGAGTCTACATTTATATTTCAGGGCAGCAAGATGGGGCAAAAAAAAGGGTTGTAGCCTCCTTCCTGTTGGAACTAGAGAATTCAGGGAGTTGGAGCTTCCTTCAGGCTGGAGCTTGTAAATCAGGGATTTGGAGCCTCCTTCTAGTTGGATCTAGAGAATCTAGGGAGTTGTAGCTTGTAAATAGGGGGTTGGAGCCTCCTAGTTAGTGCTAGAGAATTTGGAAGTTGGTGTTTCCTATGAATGTAATATTTTGATATATAAGAAAGCACTCTGTGGTTTTCTCTCATTTGGGTTTTCACGTAAAAATCTTTTTTGCACTGTGTATGATGTGATATATTGTTGAATGATATTTCTTATGGTTATATGTTCATGAAATGTTAAATGAAGACATAAGTAATAACTGTTGATGAATTGATGCTTACATATTCTGGTTAAAAGTGGTAAAGATTGCATAATACTTATTCACTCCTCCCCTCTCAGTATTCCAACAATTGGTATTGGAGCGGGTCCTTCAGAAAACAATTTAATCATTGGAAGGAAGATCATGGAGTACGCTAAGATTGGAGTACCATAGTTTAATGGACATAACTTTTCCTTCTGGAGAAGAAGAATGGAAACATATGTACAAGTACAAGGATTTCATTTATGACAAGCAGTAGTAAACAGATACACAACACCTACCTCTACTCCAACCGATAGAGACAGGAAGAAACTTAGTGAAAACAATTCAAAGGATAAAAATATTATTTTGAATGGCCTTGATGAATCAATATATGTCAAAGTTATGCATTTTGATACTGCAAAGGATCTTTGGGACAAACTTCAAAATATTTACGAAATAGATGCTAAAGTAAATGGGGCCAAGCTTCAAATCTATAGAGGTAATTTGAACAATTGAAGATGAAAGAAGATGAAGATATTGCAACTTACTTTCTATGAGTCGATGAAATAGTAAATGCTATTAAAGGATTGGGAGAAGAAATTAAAGAACCATTAATTGTTCAAAAGGTATTGAGGTCTCTTCCAATGAGATTTGATCCAAAAGTCTCAGCATTGGAAGAAAGGGAAGATCTTGCTACCTTGAACATGGATGAGTTACATGGAATCCTTATAGCTTATGAAATGAGAACGTAGCAGGATAATCCACCTAGGAAGGAAGCAACTTTCAAAGCATCCAAGAAGAAAAAGAAGAACAATAAAAAGTCAAAGTCAAGTTGTAGTTGTAGTGATGATTCAGACAAAGATGAAGAAATAACCAACTTCGTAAGAAAGTCAAAGAGAGAAACCAACAAGTTCAAAGGTATGTTTCCCTTAATATGCTTTAATTGTGGTAAAATTGGTCATTTTTCTTTTAAATGTACCTATGCTAAGAAGTCAGATAGTGATGAAGAAGAATCTCTCAAGAAAGGAAAGAAATATAAAAGGGGAGACAAGAGAATAAACAAAAAGAAATTCTTCAAGAAAAGTCTCTACTCAAAGGAGGGCAATTCCTCATCGGATGAGGATGATGATAACGACAATGACTCATAAAATGTGCTCTTTGTGGATTTTGAAAATGATGAAGATGATTATGAAGAAGAAGGTGAGGTAGATCTTGAAGTAGAACTAACCAACGTCTTAAGTGAACCAAAGAAAGAGAGGAAGAAAAACAAATCACTCAAGGGAGAATTACTCAAGCTAAAAGAGAGTTATCAAAGTCCTAACTCTGAAGAAGATCGACAGATGATTATGAAACTAAAAGTCCAAGTGGAAGAAGCTAGAAGGATTAAAGAAATACTCAAAATCCAGCTAGAAGAAAAAGAGAAAGAGGAGAGATTGGAAACATAAATAGTTTCACTAAGGAAAGAACTTCTGGAAAAGAGACATGCACTAGAAAAACACCAAAATATTGGATGAGATCATCAGTGCTCAAAAGCCATATCATGACAGGTCTGGACTAGGATACAACCAAACATATGCAGAGAAAGGTTTGAGCTCTATGACTATAGAAGAAGAAGAAGAAAGGACTTATGCAGAAGTCACAAGAGGATCCACCAAGAAAGAAGAATGCAAGCCTTCAAATGAGAACACTCGAGAAATTGAAAGAATTTAAGAAAAAGATTACAAAAGGATGGCACCATTTAGAAGACCCAGAATTCAGCATCAACAACCAGACACAGAAATAAATCAAGAAGAAAACTACAAAAGAACAACACCATTCAGAAGATCTCCCGGGTATCAAACTATCTTTCTTGTTCATGTTATTCTTGTAACAATTTTGGGCATAAAGCTATAAACTGTAAAGTTTATGCTAAGAACAGAAGCAATCATGAAAGTTACTCTAGAATTAATCATCTCAGAAATCCTTATGAAGCATATAATATAAACTATAATAGTTTTGGATCACTAGAAGATCAAGTAGAATGTTATAAATGAAATAATTTTGGACATATGGCCAAAGATTGCAGATTGATCATTCCCCCAAAGGAACCAAAGAAGGATTTCAATAGTCACACAAAAGAACCATCAAGAATATGGAGAAGGAAACAAGATAAATTGAATGTTGAAGAATATTGTATTTCTCTACAAGTCCAATGCAGAAGAAGTGAATGGTACATTGACAGTGGTTGTTCAAAGCACATGACATGTGACAAGAAAAGATTTATAACTCTGAAGAAAGAATTAGATGGATTAGTTTCATTTGACAATGAAAACTCATCCAAAATTAGAAGAAAAGGCACAATTGAGCTTGGAAGTAAGGAAGCCAAGGCATAAAATGTCCTACTTGTCGAAAACATGAAGCATAATTTGCTAAGTGAGTCAAATGTGTGATCAGGGACATAGACTTATATTTGACTCAGAGAAGTGTGAGATAAGGAAAGAAGGATCATACAAATTGGTTGCTACAATAGTAAGGACTCCAAACAATATGTACATCTTAAATGATATTGGAAAATAAATATGTTGCTTGCGAAAGGAAAATGAAAGTTGGATTTGGCACAAAAGAATGGGTCACATGAACTTTGACAAATTGGTCAAAATTAGCAAGGGAACAGTAAGAGAAATGCTTGAAATTTCAAAACCATCCGGTACTATGTGCAAGCACTGCCTACATGGAAAGCAAACAAGAACTGAATTCAGATCGAAGGAATACTCTACAACAAAGCCATTGGAAATCGTGCACACTGATCTATGTGGACCAATGAGAAAAAAAGAACTGAATGGAGAACAATATTTCATGCTACTTATTGATGATTATACAAGAGTGACTGCAATTTGTTTTCTCAAGAAGAAATCAGAGGCATTCGAACATTTTAGAATATTCAAGGAGATGGTTGAAAATGAAATGGATTCAAGAATTAAGTGCTTAAGATCATACAATGGAGGTGAATTCACATTAAAAGAATTCATGGATTTATGTGAAGAGAATGGAATAAAAATCCAATTCTCAATAGCTATGACACCTTAGCAAAATGGAGTCATTGAAAGGAAGAAAAGAATTGTAACAAAGATGGCCAGAACCATGTTGAAATATTCCAAGTTGAGTAATGTATTTTGGGTACAATCAGTGCACACATCCGTTCATATCCTGAACATAGGAATGCTCAGAAGTAACAGTGACAAAACACCATATGAGTTATGGAAAGGAAGATCAGAAAACATCAAACATTTTAGAGTATTTGAAAGTAAATGCTTCATAAAAAGAGAAGATGACAGAGTTGGAAAATTTGATTGTCGAGTTGATAAAGGCATATTGGTTGGATACTCAAGAAAAATCAAGGAATACAAATGTTACAATCCAAGACTCAACAAGATAGTGGAAAGCATAAATGTAAATATTGATAAAAATAGATGTGCCAAATATCAAAGAAGAAAGAAAAAACTTTAAAGAGAAGGAAGTAGAATAAGAACAAGAAGAGCAGCAGCTGGAAGAAGAACAAGAAAATTATCAACAAAACTTCCAGATACCTTCCAGGACACCTAATCGTTGAGTTCAGAAGAATCATCCACCAGAAAAAATTATTGGAGATAGAAATGCAAGCATAGAAACCATAGGAAGTAAACGACTACATGCACTAGAACAGAAACACCTTGCACTATTATCCACAAATGAACCCACCAGCTTTGAGGGAGCCAACAATGATGAACATTGGATCAAGACCATGGAAGAAGAACTGGATCAAATAGAGAAAAATGAAAAATGGAAACTGGTTCCAAGACCTAAGGACAAAAATGTGATTGGTACAAAGTGGGTGTTTAGAAACAAATTAAACGAAGATGGATAGGTAACTAGAAACAAGGAAAAGTTAGTATGTAAAGGATATACTCAGGTTGAAGGAGTAGATTTTGAAGAAAAATTTTCCTCTGTTTCCAGAATGGAAGCAAACAAAATGATCTTGGCCTATGCATGTTCCAAAAGAATCAAAGTATATCAGATGGATGTAAAATCAACATTTCTAAATGGTGAATTAGAAGAAGAAGTCTACATCGAACAACCAGAAAGGTTTTGGATGTCAAAAAGAGAAGATTATGTCTGTAGATTGAAGAAATCTTTGTATGGACTCAAGGAAGCCCCTAGATCCTAGTATTCAAGATTGGATGGGTATTTGTAGCAATAAGGATTCAAAAAGAGTAATGTAGATAGAAATATCTATGTAAAGGTTGATAGGAACAATGTAATTATCATTGAAGTATATGTGGATGACATTATCTTTAGAAGTGAAGATGACAAGATGAGTAAGAATTTTTCCCAAGACATGCATAATGAATTTGAAATGTCACTACTTGGTGAATTGACATTCTTTTCGGGACTTCAGATATTTCAGTTGGATGAATTCATTTTCATTTCCCAAACCAAGTACATCAAAGAAATGTTGAAGAAGTTCAGAATGGAAGATTGCAAACCAGTAAGTACTCCTATGGTGACTGGTTGCAAGTTAAGAAAAGAAAATGAATCTAAGGAAGCAGATCAAAGACTCTATAGATTGATCATTGTCATCCTACTCTATGTGACATCCTCAAGACCATATGTAATGCACATAGTTGGACAGATTGCAAGATTTCAAGCAGCACCGAAGGAAACTCATGTTTTGAAAATAAAGAAGATCTTCAGATATCTTAAAGGAACAACATAGTTTGGATTGTGGTATCCAAAAGGGAATGAGATGACAATAGTCACCTATGCGGATGTAGATTGGGCATGAAGCATTGATGATCGAAGAAGTTCTAGCAAAGAAGCTTTATATTTGGGTGATTGTCTGGTATCCTGGCTAAGTGAGAAGCAATCCTCAGTATCTTTATCTACAACATAAGTAGAATATATATTACAGCAGCATGTTGTACTTAGGTTCTTTGAATGAAGAAAACCCTGCAAGATATACAAGTGAAGTAGGATGAGCCTATTTCGATATTCTGTGACAATACCGGTGCTATAAGTATCTCCAAGAATCCAATGATGCATTCCAAGACCAAACATATTCCGATCAAGTTTCACTTTCTGCGGGAAAAAGTTACAGAAAATAATATCAAGTTAGAGTACATTGGGATAAAGGAACATATTGTAGACATCTTCACTAAAACTCTCCCAAGAGAAACATTTGAGTATCTTCGACAAAAACTTAGAGTAGTTTCTACTCCATAGTAATCTACACATCCTTTTTGCAAAGAAGATAAGGGAAGATAAATCATTTGTGAAGAGAATATAAAGGAACCTTAATATGAATGTTTTTTATATATGTCAGTGATTTATATCATTAGGAAACACCAATGGACAAAAATCACCAGAGGAGAGAAAGAAGAAAAGCAAAAAAGAAATTTTAGAAGTATGAAGACTGGGAAAGAGATTGTTAAAAGAAGGTATATTGTTAGGGGGAGTCGACCTTTTCCATTGATGTCAAAGAGGGAGAATGAAAAGAAGCATGAAGACAGGGGGAGAATCAATGCCAAAGGGGATATTGTTGGATTGATTATCATTGATGTCAACTTTAGAACAAGTCTAGAAACCTCTATAATTAATGGGTATAATTGAAAAAGTCTCCAAATTCGTCCCCTTATGGTGTAGCTTTGAGCATGTCCCTCACGGGAAGGCACTTTGAATAATTCTACAAGAAACCCAAAGGTGTGGTCATGAGGCCTGAATTTGACTAAGGAATATGAGGTTGAAAAATATTACCAATACACACAAAAATATCATATATGGATAGCCCTCATCATGTTGTTTCCAATGGTAGGTGGTACGCCATGTGGTTCCTCGCGGTTGAGGAGTTTTTCTCTCATGAAGTTGAAATCCTCGAAGAATGGTTAAGAAGCCCGTAAACAGTTGCAACAAGAAGTTACAAGTCATTAATTAAAGGGTAAAAAGGTTATAACAAGAAATTACATGTCGGCCCTAAAGTTAAGGAAAGAAGTCACTCAGAAAAGTATAAATACACTTCAAGAAGCCTCTCATTTTTATATACACAAGTTCATTGAATATCTATGTCTCAAGTGATATTTTTGTATCAAATATGAGGAAGTAAGGAGTGCAGAAGTCTCAGAGTTGCAGAAGTGAAGGGTTTCTGAAAAAACTAATTTAGCTGATCCCCGCAGGTCAGGCTATAAGTGTATGTTATAACAATATTTGCCTCACCTTACGCAATCTTGCACAGAGAGTCTTTTTCCATTTCCCTATGCAGACTTATCATCCCTTTTTGATGAATCTAGAGCTACAAATACATATTTTTCCACATGTACGCACCCCGCCTATTATACAACATGCGTATACGCAGGCTGCTCCACTACAGCCCACGTAAATCAGGATTTGTGACAAAAAATGAAAATTAAATGTTGGTTTTCCATGTCATGACAGAAGATCTCTGATCCTTGGCCTTCCATATACTAGAAATGTTCTGACTTGGCCCTTCAGTTCCATTTGAAGGCTATAAATGGGCCAATTCTGAGTTATGGAAAAGAGGAGAAAGCATTCAACTTTGAGAGCAAAGTTACTCTAGAGAAATTACTACTTCATATTGAGTCTGCATCCCTTTGTCCTTTAAGTCTGAACACAGTGTTCAACCCCCAAGATCTTCCCTTATNTGAGAGCAAAGTTACTCTAGAGAAATTACTACTTCATATTGAGTCTGCATCCCTTTGTCCTTTAAATCTGAACACAGTGTTCAACCCCCAAGATCTTCCCTTATTGTTGGAGAACCTCATTGTCTCCCTTCTATGATCTTGCCTTTGGTGGAGGATTGAAGTGGTGGAGGCCCAACTGGAAGGAACTTAGTTTCTTGGTTCCGAACCATGCCGACACAAAAGTCTGTAATGTTTTCACTCTACTGATCATTTATTAATAGAAATACTTCTTTCTCGTCCAATTGATATCATGCAAATATATGATTACTATCCATGGGTATGTTTTTTATGTTTATTATTGGATTATGCTATCTAATGTGCTAACTTTTTATATTATCACTATATGTTTTCTCTGCTTGTTTGATGAGAACGTGTTGCAGGTATAAAGCTTTGGGTCGAAGTGCTCAACGGTGGACATCATCAAACGTTTGGGCGAGGTAGGCCTCTTTCTTATCTCTCCTGCACATTGGTTTATCTAGCATATGTTGGAATTGAGTTGATTTCTGTAGTCATACCTATCTATTGTGGTTTACCCTAGCCATAGAGAGTTTTTCCCTCGTAACATAATTGGCGACCATACTGGGGATAGATGTTCTTTCTAAGGGTTGAAGTATTTTTACTCCTTGCACTGCTCTCTTTCCTCTTTGTTTCTTGTCATATCACTGCTTGACAGATTTTGTTCACTCTGGGTCTAATTTTTCAGCCTTTCTCCCTTGCATGGACTTGTTTTAAAGCATATACGCGCATTTTGCCTTGACATTCGTGTACATATGCTTGTTGTCTCACTGCAAGATGCGTATATATTCTCTGCTTGCTTGAATAGTCACGTACACCTTGTTTCCTTGCTTGTTTTCTTGGTCTAGTGTTTTTTGGGTGGGATTTGATGATTGATGAGACTTCTTAGGTCTCTGTAGTGCCTGTTAAGCATCTCCGGGATGACAAGAAACCTGTCTGGAGTTGAATTTCTGGGCGAAGTCTTTCTCGTCTTTTCATTTTGATTGTCCTTGAACTTTGGGCTGGGTGCTTTGTTGCTTGGTATTCTACTTGAGTTATTTCATTTATACACAGTGGAATTTATATATCAAGTTTTTTTTCAATCCATGCATTTTCTTTTTAGTATATTGAAAATATAGAAAAATAGGCATTTTTCATTTCTTGGCATTTTTTGTCTTTTGAATCTTTATCATTAGCTTAGTGCATTTAGTGAAAGATTACATTTTACTTGAAAATTGCAGAATTGAACTTGAAAATTGCATTGTTTTTACAAGCATATCATTCATTGAAAAGTTAAAGTTAGGACTTTGCATTATATTCATATTTACTTTTCTTGCAGAGTCATAACATCACGAGTTTCGCTTCCATACCTTTTTGAGTAATCACAACCAATAAAATTTATGCTTTAAATTAAAATTGATTTGTCATGATTTTATTTTCTAGGGTGCACAAACTAGTCTAGGATTTAGTGCCTTGGAATAGGATTTTGCGAGTAAACTTCTCCAAGGCAATTAAATCAACACATGTGTCTGAGAAAGGGAGTTGAGAAGTCCATTTTATAATTGGTAAGATTAGGAGGCTCCACTCACACCGGAGTTAATCACGAGGTCGCGCGAAGTTGGTTGAAGGGATATCCCCCATATACTCGCCTAGCGTCAGAGATATTTCTGTGGATTTATTTGTATCTGGGGATCTTGTTAGTACCCTTACCTCCATGGGAGGCGGTGCTTTCAAGGTTTTGAGCTTTGATACCCTACCCATACGGTGATCTGGACTTACGATTGCTCGCCTGTGCATCGGTTATATAATGGTTTATTAGTTGCTTGACTTAGGTATCTCATAGGTTACTTGAAGGGGTTATTCTACAAGTATCCTGGGTCAGATAGGGGTCAGACAACACACAACCTTTATGGAGGATTACTTCTCTGGGGGGGGTCTGACCGACTGGTTGTTAATTCCATGAGGGCCCCTATAACTGATTATGTTASCTTCGATCTTTAGCGGGGAGTCTCAAGCCCCTCTTAGGCAAGACATACCTTCTTTAGGGAGGGAGGCCACTCAACCACTTTAGCCCGTTTGCATGCATATTGGTCGTTTGACTTTTTGGTATTCTCTTTGACTACTAGTTGGCCTTAGGATATATTTTTTAATTTTTAGTGTCATAAGTCATCGTGGAGTCGGACCAGTGTCCCCGTCGGTCCCGTTGTTTGTTACAATTACCACCAGATTTCGAGTATTTTCCTTCTAAAAGGTGTAGAGTTATTAGGCATGTTACACAAACATCCACCTTTCAGACTTGTGATTCCACAAGGATAAGTACTGAATCTAATATTCAGAACACTGCGAGCCCTTCAACTCCCATACCCACTATAGTTAATGGAATCCCTTCAACTCCTGCAACCTCTATGGTTGTAGTGCCAGAGGTACCTATCATTACTATAGCCTATAGTTAATGCTCAAGCTACCGCCTCGAACCCCTTTGGGTCTCTTGGCCACTCACTGGGCTACAATGTTCAGTCCATCCCTATGGCTTCTAGTCCATTTTCTTATGGTATGCCTAACTTCACTTCGTAGTTTTCAAATGTCATCCCAGTTGTTGGCCCTAATGTTAGCATTGGACTTGAGGGAACTACACCTCCTTACACTCCTTTTTCATTTGGTGGATATCAAATACCTCAAATGACTCCTAATATGGGAGGTATCCTTGCTTTTAACCCTGGTTCCAATCCTCCTACTTCTGGGTGGAACAGTCAACCTAGTGGACAAGCTTCGACTCAAGTTTCTTCCTACAACCCTACCTCCTCGGCACAGATTCTGACCAATACATTTGGCATGATGAATCCGCCTCTATCCTCTAGTTTCCAACCCGGAGGAGGTCAGTTTCACACTTTGGGCAACCCCCAACCTGGATCTAATTTGCCTGGGGGAAATTTCTATAACCCTCAATAGAACATTCCCACTGGAATGATGCCCAACCAACCTTATATGAATCATCCCGGAGGATGGCCTTATAATGTCGGACAGGGCCATGGTGTTTACCAGAACCCTGGATGGCTGCCAAATCCGCAAGCACAATCTTTCCCGGGAGGTTGGGGCCAGATGTCGCAACCCCGCCTCCCTTTTCTGGCCACGCTTAATCTATCATAATTTTCTAAGTTAATGAATGACTATGTGAGTCATGATCCTACATGGACTCCCGTCCCCACCAAACTTCCTTTGAACATCCTAAAGTTTGAAGGCAAGAATGGAGAGGATCTCGGTGATCACGTCACTACCTTTCACCTTTAGTGCTCATCGAATTCCCTTAATGACGATTCTATTAGATTAAGATTGTTTCAACACACTCTCATTGGAGTGGTTGTGAAATGGTATATTGATCTACCTAGGGGGGTGTATGGGACCTTTAATCAGTTGGTGATGGTCTTTATTAACCACTTCTAGTTTCCCATTCGTTATGATGTTGGCCTCAAAATTTTGTCGACTTTACGCCAGGACACCGCCACTCATATCTTGGACCATATCCAGGAGTGGCGTAGACAGAAGAGGTTGATTAAGACCCCTATACCCCCGACCTTTCTTTTAGAATGGTTTCTTAAGTATTTGCACCCTCCTATCTCGAAGGACGTTGCTAGTTTCGGGGTTACCACTGAAGAAGAAGCAATCTTTAGGGCCCAGCAGTTAGATTTGATATATGCTCACTTTGGGATGTTATACCACCTTCTTCTTGATGCACTGTGGTCTACTTACGACCCTAGGAAAAATCCAGGACCTCATGCTGATGGCATTGTAGGTTCCTCCAATGTAAAGTCCGCAGACTCGGTGACAAACCAGTTGAAAGAGTTGTGTTTAATCTAGTATGCAGGAGGACCAACCTCATTTGTATCTTCCAACCCCACTCAGTCGGCAGATGTACATTCTGTGCATTCGTTGACAAACCCAAATGGTAACCAGCAACCAGGAGGGAATAAGAAGAAAGGTCGAAATAATCGTAAAGGTGGAAAAAATGGTAATAAACCCAAGGACAATGATAATAATGGGAAGACGAATAATAATGTTGGAAAGGGAAAGAAAGAAAAGCGTAAGGTGAAGTTTCCATGTAAACTTTGTACCGATGACCACCTTACCCATTTATGCCTCAAACTTGTGGAAGTTGCGAGGCTATTAAATCTACTGCCCATCTTGCTGATGAATCCTTTCCCACATAACCAGCACATGGCCTTGAGCTCTTTGAACGATGGAAATGCGTCCGGGGGGAGTCAAAACCCATCGTCACAAGATGGCGACCGTTTGTATATCAATATGGTCGATGTGAAAGTTAATGTATCCACTCTCTCTCGAGATTATAGATCTTCGCAAGATANCAAACTTGTGGAAGTTGCGAGGCTATTAAATCTACTGCCCATCTTGCTGATGAATCCTTTCCCACATAACCAGCACATGGCCTTGAGCTCTTTGAACGATGGAAATGCGGCCGGGGGGAGTCAAAACCCATCGTCACAAGATGGCGACCGTTTGTATATCAATATGGTCGATGTGAAAGTTAATGTATCCACTCTCTCTCGAGATTATAGATCTTCGCAAGATAATCCTAGTCTAGAGTCTCCTCCTTCTCCTCTAGAGACGAACTTACAGATTGAGAAACCAAATCCCCCGCCTCGTATTCTAAAAGGAGTACTCAAATGCTCTACCCACAATCCTAATGCTAGAGCCACCCAGAACTACTCTATTTTTTAGGACCTGGGTCAAACCCCTTGTGCGATGTCAGATTTGGAGTTACTCCAGACGTGTCCTTCACAAAGGAATGCCTTACTTTGCTTTAAGAGCTTTAGAACCCAATGGCTCAAAATTTATCAAGTTTGATGTCACGGATGTGAAACCTCGCTTTCCTTACCATGTGGCTTTCCAAATCCATGTGGAATACTCAAAGTATACCATCAAACGTGTGGTTGTTGATGAAGGCGCTGCCACTTGCGTGATGTCCCTAGTCTGTTGGAAAGCTCTCGATTCTCTGACTCTTTCCAAGTCATCGAACATGTTAACTGTTTTTGACATTCATTCCTTCTGCCCTCATGGTATTCTCCCTACCTTTCCAGTCTAGTTAGGTGGGAAGACGATAGAGGTGGAGGTAGAGGTAGTTGATTCGCTTGTTGATTATAACATGTTACTAGGACGCAATTGGACCTATGCTATGGTCGTTGTCGCATCGTCCGTCTTTTGTACTCTTTTTTTTCCTCATTAAGGGAAGATCGTGACAATCAACCAATTATCCTTTGCTTACTCTAGTCCTAATGCATCTGTTGGCCAATCGATCCCCATGATTGACAATTCTCATCCAGCAACTGAGAATATCAGTGTCGGAATGTATTCTTCCCTTATGGGTACTTTCGACTTCTCAACACCGATTCACCACGTTTACGCCATGTCTAGTAGGCCTGCTTCGATAGGGAGGTCCATTCCTTTCCGCACTTCCTATTTTAGTGATCTGTGAACCCTACCTTCCGCGACTTCATCGTGTGAAGGTCAGTTGCATGCTAGCATGGCCATGCCACTATCAGCAACATATATTGCGTATGAAGTTGTTCTTAACTCTTCTGTCAATCCCGATCCTATTACCTCGCCGACGAACGAGGAGGATCTTGTTCTTAGGCATGTATGGTCCACTTCATTGTCTTGTTCATATGATTTCCTAGATGATACTTTTCCTTCAGACGAAGACATCCTCGAAGCCATGAATGGTTTCGATAGACCTTGGGATGATATGCATCATCACTCTTATTTTCTCCCAGAGCTTGAAAGAATAAAAAAAGATGACTTTCGTTCTACTTTGAGTGAGATAGTTGGTCACGTTGTAGTTCCACTTGATATGCACGGCATTTATACCGAAGGAAACATGGCGAGTATTTCTTCTCCCGTCATGATGGATATCTCTCATACCCATGGAAAGGTTGAAAACGTAAATATAGGTGTGGATTGTTCGCCAAAAGAAATTTTGATCTACAGTGAACTCTTCAAAGAATTTCGAGATGTATTTGCTTGGTCATATGAAGAGATGTTAGGGATTGACCCTCGTATTGTCGAACATGAGATTAGAACTTATTCGGATGCTAAACCTGTTCGACAACGTCTTAGAGCTATGAATCCTCGAAAGGCCCCTACTATTAATGCAGAGGTGGAGAAGCTACTTAATGTTGGCTTCATCTACTTGGTTCCCTTGACTGAATGGGTATCCAACCCCGTTCCTGTGAATAAAAAACAAGGAAGTATCCATGTATGTATGGACTTTCGTGACTTGAACAAGGCTTGTCCTAAAGATAACTTTCCCACACCTTTCATCGATCAGATTTTCGACGAGTGTGCGGGAAGCAAGATATTTTATTTTATGGACAGATTTTCAGGGTATAACCAAATCCAAATCAAACCTGAGGACCAACATAAGACGACATTTATTTTTCCTTGGGGTACTTTTGCATATCGAAAAATGTCTTTTGGCCTTAAAAACGTCGGAGAAACCTTCCAACGTGCCATAAATTTCACTTTTCACGATATTAAGCACATAGTCAAAGCTTACCTTGATGATCTTGCTGCTCACTCTCACAAGAGAGTGGATCATGTTACCCACCTTAGGCTTATTTCTGAAATATTATGTTACTTAGAATCTGGTTGAACCCTCACAAGTGCATCTTTTGCGTTAAGTTTTGTCGTCTTTTGGGATTTCTAGTTTCCGAGACTGGGATCATGGTAGATCCACTAAAGGTTGAGGCAATACTTCAATTGCCTCCCCCGTGCATGATTAGACAACTTTAGGGTTTATAGTGGAAAACTAACTTTCTACGTTGGTTTATAGTGAATTATGCCAATATCACTAAGGGTTTCATGCGTGTCTTGAATAAAGACACGCCTTTTATCTAGGATGAGAGAGCCTAGGAGTCTTTCGATGCTTTGAAGAAATCCTTGGTATCGACCCCTCTGTTGAAGTCTTCTGATTACAGTAGAGATTACTTGCTTTATATCGTCGCGTTTGAGGAGACGATTGGTATGGTTCTAGTTCAGGAGGATGATGAGCTCTGTTGCACCCCTTTTGTCACCTAAATGAGAAAAATAAGGATGTTTACAAGCCCAGTTGGGTTAGCTAGGCAAGAAAATAGTGAAAGAAAGAGTTAGAAATATCAAGCATAAAGAATAAGCAAAGAACTAAGCTAAGAACAATAAAAGAAACTAGACTAGAGTGCATAAGAACATTAAAGTCGAAAATAAACAACACTCATGCCACCAATGGATAGGATTGTATTAGTGGGAAAACACCAAAGAGAAAGGGAGATATACGGGTCCTCTTTTCCTCCAAGGGACAGCTCTTGGACCCCCAAATATTGAGCTCTTTTTACAAATAACAAACTAGAATGAAATGGTGAAGAGAATCCAAAGCACATTCACTCAAGAGGTGATATGAATCGCTAAATGAAATGGTGCTTGTATACTCTTGATGAGAAAAGAGGATTCTCCAAGAGAATATAAGCAGCATAACAATACAAATGAATTCCTTGAAAAAATAGTGCAGCCATGGTCTCCTTTTATAGCATAGCTTTGAGGTATTATGCAACCAGTTCTTAGTGTGAACAAGGGGGCCTTTAGGGCACCCTTAGGTCTTTGACTAGCCCCTAGTCGGATTCAATCGAGATTTGGGTGTCAAATCGACTTGGAAGTTGAACCAGAAGTGGGTGGAAGGCCAACCAATATCATAATTGCGTCATTCTGAGGGGTGCGCGGATTTTTGCGTCCACAGTCGTGCATCGTGCGCATGTGCGCTTTTCTTGTGTTTCTGGATGGCGCATGTGTACGCACTCCCTATGTAGTTTTAGCGCATGCTGATTTTGTAACTGGTTGTATAGTTTTGGACCTTTTGGAAATGCATTTTTTGTCCATGAGTGGACTAATGGGTGTTTTGAATATGCTGGATTCTTGTAACCATTTGCAAACGAAATTCCGATGATAATAGATGCCCCCTGATGTGTGAGGTTAGGAGTGTACGTATAGCCGAAATACATCAATGTTTCTTCTACTGAGAGTACCTGTGTAAGAAAGAGCGGTGTGGGGAGTGTCAAGAGCGACCCATTGGAGGGATAGGGGAACTTGTATGACCCGATCCATGCGCAAGGTGTAAAAAATAAAATTGTGTACAAACGAGGTGGGTATGCCCCATGCTCGTGTCATGTAACTCAAAAAAGGTGTTATATAGCAACTAAAGTTGTGTGTTGATATATATAACTGCAACGCCCTCGGGGGCGGTTTTATAAAGGTAGAGGACAATTTTTATGGTGAACATACTCTGAAAAGAGGCGATGACACCTATAAGAAGTGTTGATGGCATGCAGGCATTGATAGCCTATCAAATTTCAGAGGTCCGACAAATATAAAAAACAATTGCAATAGTTGCAAAGTAAGACCCACCACAACATGATAAAGTGTTGAAGTCGAATGTCATGGGGGTCAACGACAGCAGAGAGAAATGATGGTACTCATTGTGCTGTCCGAGACTCCTCATTGTGAAGGTAATGAGAGTCAAGATACTGTCACCCATCTGGAAACTGTGTTGATGTCGACGGAAAGGGAGACGTGACGCCAAGAAGAAGAGGGCTTCATGAAATCCACTGGATAAGATCAGGAACTGATGAGTAACATGGACGAAGTCAGGAAGTGGTGAGACTCAAGACTGCCCTTGGTTGGGTATAAAGGGGGTGTGGGAACAATCGTGAAACTAGGCCTAGCATCAGGGTGACGACTAGGCGTGGGTTAAATTGTGCCAGAGGCATGACAAAGTGGACAAACTCAGAGAGAAGGGGTACATGGATGGTGAGATATTCGGGGTTTATGGGCAATGTCAACAGGATAAGAAGATAATGGATGCCCCAATCAAGGGTGACATGGGTTGCTTTGCCAGAGAAATAAGGTCGCCAAAGGTGACAACAAAAGGCTATGTAAATGTTGGAAACAAAGGCTTTGTACAATTACCAAATGAATAAAGAATAATTTGGGATGAGTGTTCAGATATAGAAACAGGT
>JASDQU010011057.1:112383-126765 GCA_032191745.1 Picea mariana
AAGAAAAATCCTAGTGTAGCATGGCTATGCTCAGGCGTAAAATTTCTTTAAGTACAACCCATTGACGGGTTCTTTGAGAGGGTGGCCATCAAGAGAGGCCAGAATGTAGGTGCCTTTAGTGAGGCAATGTTGGATGATGTAAGGTCCATGCCATTGTGACTCGAATTTTCCATGGCTGAGGGTATCGTGAGTGATATCATAAGCAAGGACGAGGTTGCCTTCGCTGAATGATCGAAGGTTGACATGGCAATCAAAGGTGGCCTTCGATCGCTTTTTGGCTACCTCATTGTGTTGTAATGAAGATCGACGGTCTTCATCCAATGATTCTAAGTTCAGAAAACATTGCTCCATCAGAGTAGTGTCGGGTAATAGCTCAATAGCAGTGCATAATGTGGATATTTTGCACTCGATGGGGAGAGTGGCCTCGACCCGATGGACTAGATGAAATAGTGTGAAACCAATGGTAGTTTTAACTGTTGTGCGATAAGTCCACATTGTGAAAAACAACATAAGGTGCCAATTATTCTTATGTTTGTTTACCGTGCACTGCAACATGGTCTTGAGGACCTTGTTGACCGCCTCTACCTGTCCGTTGGACTGAGGGTAGTATGGGGAGGCGAACTCATGGGAGAAGCCTAACCTAGAGGAGAGTGCGATGAAAATCTCATTCTCGAAGTGTTTTTTGTGATCGGAGACTAACTGTAGGGGGACTCCAAAGCAGGAGATGATGTGGTTAAAGAAAAAACACATTGCAGTTTCAGCGGTGTTGTTAAAGGTGGGCATGGCTTCAGCCCATTTGGTAAAGTAATCGACTACGACAACAATTTGTTTGTGTCCATTGCTAGATGGAGGGTTGCAAGTCATGAAGTCTATGCCCCATTTGCAAAAGGGGCCTGTAGTAATGACTGGGTGTAGAAGAGCGGTTGGTGCTCTTGCTTTGTTGGCGTATAGCTGACATTTGTCACATTGTTTCATGGCGTGGATGCAGTCATAAAACAATGTGGGCCGAAACTAGCTTGCTCGAATGATTTTCTGGGAAGTGGTGGCCACCGCATGCGCCATTGTGGCAGTCATTCAAGACTTGATCGACTTCGTCAATGGTCAAATATTGATGAAGTATGGTATCGACCCCTTGTCGATATAAGATATCACCAATAAGGAGGTATCGGGGGGACTGGTGTTGAATACGTCGACGATCATCCCTGGAGAGGTGGTTTCCAAACTTCTGTGTTCGAAGGTAGATGAGGAGATCATCGTACCAAGGATCATCCAAGGGGATGTAAAAGAGATGTTCGTCGGGGAAGTCGGTATTGAAGGGGGTACTAGTAGTATTGTAAGGAAATGTTGAAATGAGTTCGACAAGTACGAAGGATTTCTTGCTCTTGGGTGTGGAAAATTCAAGGTCGTATTTCTGAAGGATGACAATCCATCGAGCAAATTTGCCATTAATTTTCCAATGACTGAGGAAGTAGTGAATTGGGTTGGAATTTGCGACGACTTTGGTAGTTCGAATCAGGATGCAATGGCGCAATTTCTAGACTGCAAGGACAACTGTAAGGGCAAGTTTCTCTTCGTGATTATATTTCAAGGGTGGCCCTGAAAGGTTTTTACTAACATAATAAATGACATGTTCTCGGTCGTCATCCCATAATTGGACGAGAACTCCTGCTACGGAGATGGCTATATCCTCAAAAGCGTCGGGGGTAGGGATAGGGTGATTGAACCAGTCTTAATGCCCTGATGGGATAAAATATTTGGGTTCGATTGCGTATATGGAGTTTTGGCTAAGAGGCGCAAAGGTGTCTTGTGAGAGAAAGAGTGCTCGGTGATGGAGCGAATCCCATGGGAAATCAGGGGTGGTTAATTCCTCGAGGATGTCTTCATCGTAGTGGAACTGTCGAGAATATATTGGATCTGGGGGAACAACATTGGTGATTGTTACCGCGTGGTTGTCTTCGGGTGGTGGAGAGGAAGGGAGGGTGACGTAAGGGGGTTGCGATGGTTTTCTCGACATGAACCAAATATCAAGATATTGTGGGTTGAAAATGGTAGTCGGGCGTAGAATTTTCGTGGGGAAATGGATTAGAGAATTGGGGGAATTTGGGGGTAAATCCTCATATAAATCATCCAAGAACCATGGGGGAGTAGGGAGTTCCTTAGATTCCGGTGAGAAGATATGAACCACATCAAGTGATGGGGTAGGGGTATTCATTGGTTTTGTTGGAGGGAGGGGTGTAGGGTTTTGAATAAGGGCCATTTGGCGATGCCTGTATTCAATGATCATAGGACATTGATATGTGAAATGATCAAGTGATTCGCATAGAGAGCAAGGACGTCTCATATGTTCATTGAACGAGGTTGTGACATAGTGGATGTCAGTGACATGCGTGTGAGATGATGTGGGTGGAGGGGGTTCTTGCTGGAAGCTCTGGCGGACAATCATTAGAGTCTGTCAAAATTGAGGTAATGTTGGGCAATGGTGGGTGTAATGGCCATACTCGGTACAGATGGCACATGCGAATTTGGTCTACAACCCTTTGCTACCTATGTTAGTGGTCGCAGTGGTAGCATTAGAGGAAGTGAAGAGTGATGTTGGTACCCACGGGAGTTGAATTAAATAGCATATCTCAGGGAGAGATGGGCACTTATTAGTAGGGTGTCCATATTTCTCGCATAGTGCACAAGGAGGCTGAACTTGTGGTGGTGGTGAAGTGGCAAGCTCTTTCTTCTTTCATCTGCCCCCAACTGTAGCAGGGGTGCTAGTGAGTGGGGGTGTGGATGGGATGGTGGGGGTAAGTATTGGAATCTGCATCGGGATTCCTTCTGTTTGGGGAGGGAGGGATGGTTAAGGGAATATCTCAAGAGGATGTAGATACCATACTGGGATTGCTAGCATCATATTGGGAAGGGTAAGCATTGTGGCTACCTGAAAAGCTTGTACGCCCGATGGGGGTTAAAAGAAAGGGATTTGGGTGATGTCTCAAGGAACTATCTCCCAAACTGGAATGTGGCCCTGTGGGAGGGTATAGTCAAGAACAAGGGTAACTAGGGGGTTCGCAAGGGATTTCTGAGGAAGGAGCTCTGCGACTAGTGGGACGTCAGATAGTAATGAAGCCTCTGTGGGAGGAAGGGTATCTCCAATTTATGTTATGTTGGATGAGATGACACATACTTTTGCTGAGGGATAGATGAGCGGAGGGGATCCATGGTATGTCCCTAGCAAGGATGGGTCCTTAAAAATTCCGGGACCCATTTCGATGAGTGGGTAGGCCTCTGGATTACTGTGAACGAGAGGTAAGATGTTATCGATGTTGGAGGAAGGGTTGGGCTCGTAATGTGACACTTGGTCAATAGTGATGATCCTCCCATTGTGGGGGAACATCATTGTGTGAAACACAGAAGAGGCCACGACCTTCATTGCATACATGTAACTATGTCTGAACAATATGTTGTAGTCGAGCGGAGCGTCGATAACTTCAATGTCAATGAGGATAGTTTTTCCTCCGAGTTCAACGGGGACATTTTGGAAGAGTCCCTCGAGAGAGGAGGGTCATCTGTTGTAATCCCTCAGAGTAATGGTAGATGGTATGAGCTCAGGAGAGCCCAGTTTCTGCCAGACGGTTTTGGACATGATGCATGTGGATGCACCTTCATCAATAATGCAGCGATGAACTGTGATGTTCTAGATTTTAACCGGTATTTGGAAAGAGACCAAAGCGGGGAGATGAGGTTCCCCACTATCGAGTTCAAAGGTGATGAGTCGAGTATCAACAGGGTCAACTACCCCCAAAGAAAAAAGTAATGACTTCCGTTGAGTAGTACAGGTTTGAAGAACTTCTAAGACTAACATGGCAATGGGGGATTGTGCCAAGTAATCGACCAGACTATAATTGTGGGCTGCCCTAGCCTGAGAGTTGGTGACATTCTGTTGTAAGGGGATGTGAGGAATACGGAGGGGGGTGTCGGTATTAGGGTGAGGGATCATCAAAGGTGGGCCAGTTGTGACTGGGGTGGCTTCTGAGGTAGTGGGAGAAGGGCTAGAGGGTGCGATGTATTGACGATTGCGCGTTTGTAGAAGGACTTTCTCCTCACTAGTGAGGAGGATAGTGCGATCGGTAGGAGTACCCTGGTTTGGATACTGACCCATCTATGGTGGGGTCCGATGCATCTCATGTTGGGTGTTCATTAGCCCTTGGTGTGGTATGGGGTTTTGTAACATAGCTGGGAGGGGGTTTTGCACATATTTTTGTGGGGCCTGCTAGGGAGCAGGCGGTACTGGGGGACATGGTCCATTTCCGGATTTTTTCATCCATTTAAAATCAACAATTTGAGGGCAATGGTGAGTATAATGACCATACTCGCCACAAAGGTCACAAGGGATTTTTGTCCGAAGATTTTTGGTGTTCTTCCCTTGGTGCTTGTTGTTATTTCCCCCTTGGGGATTCTGGTTCCCCTGATTCTGGTTTCCCCCGGTAGGTTGGTTCTGCTAGGGGTGGTTCTGGTTTCCTCCTGGTCTAGGATTTTTATTGTTTAAATTTTTTCCTTTCTTTCTGGCATTGTTTTACTAATGGGTCGAATTAGTCGTATTCAGCTGTTCAAAATTTTGATATTGTTGAATGGGGGAGGATTGAACAAAATTAACCCCAGCATGTGGTTGTCCTTGTGGAGAAATAATGAGTTGGGGAGGACTAGGAAATGGAAAGTATGGATTATTCTATCGTAATGATCCATAGGGTGTATAGGAAGGTGTGGTGCTTTCACCAGTGCTTAGGGTGTAAGCAGAGGTAGAGGGGGTACCGGAACTTGGTTGGGCCACTGGGCGTACTGTGAATGTCGGCAGAGGTCCGCTGATGGGTGGAGGAAAGGTCAAGGGGTATGGTTGTTGATAAGGGGGAGGAGAATAATAAGGGGGTCCACCATATGCTGGTGGATATTGAGGTGTTCCATACATAGGTGGTTGTTGGGGGTGTGAATTGTGGTGTGTAGTGGTACCAATCAATCCATCCGCTGAGTGAGACATCACAGGTTTGTCTTGTCCAAATGGCACGGGTCTCGAGGTGTTAGGTACTGTATATAAATATCCTGATTATGAATAAATGAGTTTGAATTGTTGGGCCTTGCTAATGACTTCTTCTTTCAATTGGGGGAAGGTGGTGGCCACATCTTTGGAAATGAGGGAAACAAGTGATTTGAGAAACCAGTTAAGGCATTGTTGCAGGGTGGCTTCAACTTTGCAGAGACTATGTCACTGGCACCATTCATGAATGTGTGCATGGCAGAAGTTTGTTTAAACTTTGAGAGTAGTTTGAGACCGTTGTCATGACGAATTGAGAGTTGAAAGAAGGTCAAAAATGCTTTGGCCAAAGATTCAAAGGTCGTATGAGACCCTGATTTTTCTTTTACATACCATTTAGCTGATGGACCAGTGAGTGTGCGTTGAAATAACCTTAATCGGATGGAGTCGTCCATGATGTTGTTTGAAGAGTACCATAAGTGAAAGGTAATGATATGGTTGGCGGGATCGTCTCCCACCTTTCCTTCAAACTTGGGGATGTATGAAGGAAGTTTGGTAGGCATTGCAGGCCATGTGGGGTTGTGAAAAATGGGATCATTGGTGAGCTTAGTCAGATCTGGTAGGTTGAGGGAAGCCAAGTATGACATCTGAGGTGGTAGTAGAGGATTAGCTCCAATCATGGTGGGAATGATTTGTGTGCCTGAACCTAAAAGAGGATTTGTCCTGGCCATGGTGTGAGTGATGTGTGTCCCTGACCCGTGAGGGGGGCTAGCTGAGGTTGTGCTTCCTCCTGGGGAATAAATGTGCCCCACGCTTCCTTGTACATGAAAGTGGGTGGATGGTTGATCTTGGGAAGTGGACCCAAGTAAAGTGGAACTGAGCAAAGTGGATCCTAAGATAGTAACACTCACAGGAGTGTGAGAAGGTGGAGCCTATGAGTTGGAAAGACTAGGAACTCCCCCTAAAATGGGAGGGATATTTAGCAAGCATCTAGAATGACGGGGATTCTGTGGGTCGCCTATGATGTCTGACTAGAAAAGTGGATGTGTGCGGATGGTGATGAGAGAAAATAAATGAACAAGAGCCTTTATAATTTTTGGACATTCACAATATAATTCACAATCGCATGTAATCACAAGAGCATCATACATAAATCAATTGATACAGAAGCATATATGTGGGTAGGTGGTTTTTGTCCGCATGGGAGAACAAAGGAAAACAAATGATCATGTCCTAAAAGACATAACGTCCTTCCTCTCAAATAGCACTGGACCTTCCAATAGCACTCAATAGTGGGGACTGAAGCCACTGGAAGAGGAACTAGTGAAAGACGAAGTAATCAGTTATAATGAGGGGTAGAGGGTGCATATCCCGAAAGAATTGGTGATATTTCCCAATAGCCACACAAAATATGATCAAGGTGCAATTGTAGCCCATAATTGCCACTTAGGTAGATGTCCTAAAATTTGGTCACTAGATACCTTGGTCAAAGTGCGACATTTAGATTTTCGACCTAAGAAATGGGTCACGGGCTGGATCCCGTCCAAGAGGTGGGTGCCTCAAGGGGGGACACATAGAAAAACTGGACCTCGGTCTTCAACCCTTGATGGGTATCTCCCTACCTTATGGTGTTAGGAACACTTGAATTGGAGGATTTTAAAGTTCTCTATTTGACAACTTCTACTATTTGAAGATGTGAGAACCAGATAACGTGGAGTTATTTGGATGTCTATCCCCAAGATCCTACCTAGACTAAAAAATTTCTTTTGGCACCTCCTATGGAGGAAACTTAGTGACTTTTTAGAAAAAAATTAGATGTGGTTGTTTAAGAGATTGGGGGTGTGGGAAAATCTCGTTGAAATTAAGTGGGAGTGGATAGTTTCATCAAGAAAAGGGTGGGGTCTTTCAGAATCCCTTTGGAGGAAACTTACTTCAACCTCCACGTTTCGAGATGAAAACTATGTCAGTGAGTAGTAACTTTGTGTGTGAACAAGTGAAAGTGTGCCAAATTTTTAATAAATTAGGTGTCACCTTGTTGCATGTGGACTTCGTGTGGTCCTTACAAGTCTTGATTACCTAATTACTAAATGCCATTGGTACAACCTTGTGGAATTTTAAAGTCCCTAGGAAACTAGCATGTGTACATGTGGGTCCTTACTAATCCTTTTAACTCCCTAGTGTGATTTAATCTAAGAAAGCTTCAAAACTATCCTAGATTGTGCACATGTGGGCATGTATGGGCCCATTACAAAACCTTTAAACTTCCCTAGTGATTTAATCTAAGAAAGTAAATTTTCAAGACTATCGTATCTTTGTAGCATGTGGGCATGTATGAACACTTACAATCTTAAGATGTGTTTTGAAAAATGAACTAAGAGGAGTCCTTAGGGGGTTATTGTCCTCTCATAAATATTTTTTTTTTTTAAGGGAGATGAAATCTTCCCTCAATCTCTTTTTGATTCTCAAGATCGCTTTGGGGCGCTAGAGAAGAGCATACTCAATTATTGATATCCAATTTCTGGTCCCAATGCAAGTTTTATATGTGATATAAAATGATTCCAACTTAAACTTTAATCAAAGCAAGCCATCCATGTGGCGACATGAAAGCAAAAGAGGAAAAATAATGATTTTAACCCCCTAAATGCCTATGTTTTGATTATCCCTTTATGTGGAGAGGGACTCTAAGTGTGGTGCATATTACAATTTGCATAGAATCAAGCTTAAGAAGGCTATGGGCCCTTCAAAAATCACAAAAACCCTTACAATGTGTGAATTTCTTAGTAGATGCATGGGTCACAGAGTAGACAGAGGTGCATGTGGTGCCAATGCGCAACTAAAAGACAACCCTTTGGCACAGGTGCGCAGAATGTGCTGAGAAAAATAGTGGGTTGGGTGCACATGTGCTGAAGACACGCCTGTGGGTCAAAAAAACCGCGCACTTCTGTTACACGGTCGGGAAGAAAATTTCAGATGAAATTCTCTCAACTCAGCTTTGAATTTGGCTTTCTGCAGGTCAGTTTGGGCTGGTTATGGTTACTGCAAGTTAAATAAATAAAAAAGAGCTAAAATAACCCAAATGGGGGAGGAAATTGATACCTTTCCCCAGTGGAGTTGCCAATCTGTTGCACCCCTTTTGTCACCTAAATGAACAAAATAAGGATTCTTACAAGCTCAGTTGGGTTAGCTAGGCAAGACAACAGTGAAAGAAAGAGTTAGAAAGATCAAGCATAAATAATAAACAAAGAACTAAACTAAGAACAATACAATAAACTAGACTAGAGTGCATAAGAACATTAAATTCGAAAGTAAACAACACTCATGCCACCAATGGATAGAATTGTATTAGTGGGAAAACACCAAAGAGAAAGGGAGATATATGGGTCCCCTCTTCCTCCAAGGGAGGGCTCTTGGACCCCCAAATATTGAGCTCTTCTTACAAGTAACAAACTAGAATGAAATGGTGAAGAGAATCCAAAGCACATTCACTCAAGAGGTGATATGAATTGCTAAATGAAATGGTGCTTGTATACTCTTGATGAGAAAAGAGGATTCTCCAAGAGAATATAAGAAGCATAACAATACAAATGAATTCCTTGAAAAAATAGTGCAGCCATGGTCTCCTTTTATAGCATAGATTTGAGGTATTATGCAACCCGTTCTTAGTGTGAACAAGGGGGCCTTTAGGGAACCCTTAAGTCTTTTACCATCCCCCTAGTCGGATTCAACCGAGATTTGGGTGTCAAATCGACTTGGAAGTTGAACCATAAGTGGGTGGAAGGTCGACCAATATCATAAATGCATCATTCTGAGGGGTGCATAGTTTTTTGCGTCCACAGTCGAGCATCGTGCGCATGTGTGATTTTCTTGTATTTCTGGATGGCACATATGTGTGCATTCCCTGTCTAGTCTTAGCACATGCTGATTTTATAACTGGTTGTATAGTTTTGGACCTTTTGGAAATGAATTTTTGGTCCATGAGTGAACTAATGGGTGTTTTGAAGATGTTGGATTCTTGTAACCATTTGCAGACGAAATTTCGGTGATAACAAGCTCCATGAGCACGTCATCTACTATTCTGGTGATAACAAGCTTAATTACTCTCATGTTGAAAAGATAGCTTTGGTTTATTTTCACGCAGTTCAACGTTTATGTCACTATATATTTCTTTGCAAGACTAAAGTGGTTGTCGATGTCAATCCATTTCAATACGTCCTTACCAGGTGTATCATAGGAGGGAAATATAATAAATGGATTGTCAGTTTACAAGAGTTTGATCTCGACTTCGCTTCGGCAAAGTCCAAGAATTCACTAGTCTTCGCAGAGATAATATATGATTTTCCATGATTAGACGAGGATGTTATCCATGTTGATTCGTTTGTGGACGAACACATTTTCCTTGTCTCGTTGTCTGACCCCTAGTATGGAGACATCGTTCTCTATCTTCAAACCTTGAAGTTTGCTCAGCATCTCTCGTGAGATGATCGACGACGTATTAGATACCAAGTTAAGTATACTATCGTCGGTAACACTTTGTATCGTCGAGGAATAGATAATATCTTGCGTCGTTGTTTAACTCATGAAGAGGCTGAGTCAGTCCTAAACAATTGCCACAAAGGGGCTTGTGGTGGTCACCTATCCAGGCTTTCTGGCCTACTATATTTAAAGATTGTATTGAAGTGATTAAGAAGTGTCACCCTTGCTAGATGTTCACTCGAAAAATGCGCTCACATCCAACCCCTCTTCACCTAGACATTATCGCCAGTTCCTTCACCGAGTGGGGGGTGGACTTCGTAGATTGCAACCCAACTTTGGTTGGGGGGCATGAACACATTATTGTAGTCATCGACTACTTTACTAAGTGGGTTGAGGCCATGCCTACCGTAAAATCCGATGGGAAGACTTCAACCTTCTTCGTATTCAACCAAATTATCGCTCGGTTCGGTATCCCAAGTGAGATTGTCACTTATCATGGCAGTCACTTTCAGAACGAAATGATGGAAGAACTAGCATCTAAGATGGGGTTTAGACATGGTCATTCTTCTCCTCATTACCCCCAGGAAAATGGGCAAGTAGAGGCCGTCAACAAGTCTCTCAAGACCATTTTGCAAAAAACTGTTAGTCAAAGTAAGTCTGATTGGCACATAGAAAACTATGGCGTTTGTGAGACGCTGAAAGAGTCATACCCATGCTCTACTACACCAACCACCTGTCGCTACATGGATTTAGGTAGATCCTTTACCTAAACCATAAGAATCCTCTGAGTCAAACGATATATATTTCCTTGCACGTTTTGTAGGACTCTCTCGGCTTCTCCTCCCACCACCTCGTCTCCCCGATTCCTTCGTCGATGTCGAGGAACCCTTCCAGCCATTGCGGACCCACGCCTGCATTAGACAAGTGTCTAGTGAATACTTAAGCACCATCCAAAAATATTTGTTCCATAATACAAAAAAAATGAAATATTTAAAAACATTTTACCTATGTCATCGTAGGCAGTCCCTGGTGGAAGTGGTATGTATGGATCTCCTCTGAAGTCGATCCCCGCATAGGGATAGTCATCCAGAGTGATTACTTATCACTACCACCAGTAGAAGAAATACTCGTTGTAGGGTGTTGGCGCCCTAACTCCCCCCTGTCGTCTCATTACCTTGGTCCACCATGACATGGCTGGATCGCGAGGTCCTCTAGGAAGAATCTCAACTCTAGGTCCTAGACCTAGAACCCGCTTGAAAAAGAAGCTGCATAGGATAGAGACAAACCCAAAGTTTCTCTTACTCCCCTATTTTCACTCTCTCAATTGACCTTTCATATTGGTCAGTAGTGAGTTACACCAGTCATATATTGTGGTCTCATACACTGTACTGTATAAAACATGAGTGACCTCAATGCTTGGTGCAACGAGGTTGAACCTGTGATCTTGATCAATACAAGCACGATGATATTCAAGATGAGGTTATTTATTGCCCGGATAGGAAGTTGACTTCCCACCTTTGGATTCCCTGCTACACAGTGGGAATCGATGTACTCCTCGATTTTCATCCCACTCCCCACTCCACATGATTTGAGGTTTACAACCTCTCCTCGGCGTGATGGACCAATCAAGAAGTAGATATTATCTACTTCAATCCTCAATGGTTATCCATTGAGGATAAATCTTTCACTATTAGGGTCCTAGTAACCCACTAGCATCTCGAGCAAACTCACTTGGGCCCTCATTCCTTTGAGTTCCCAAAACTTATACAAGCCACATCTCTTTAAATCCATTTGAACCCCGGGATCTCGATCCACAGTAGCATCGACCTCCTCGTGCTCTCTTTATCTCCATTCAAGAACCATCCTGCCAAGGAAAAATGAAAAATTGAGATAGAATCTTTTAAAACCATTGTTTGTGTTCCTGTACGCAGTCTACTATACTTACAGTCGCGTATAGGGCCTGATGTATGCATCTAGTAGTTTACATAGGAGTGTATACCTTGTCGTATACGCGACCTAATCAAAGACAACCCGCGTACATCAGAATTCATATTTTGTGCCCTCAACAACTACAAATTTGGAGCCTAATTCAAAAGTTTAATATACTGAAATTGAAGAGGAAGGGAAGTAGATTTACCTAATCTAGACGGTTCGTGATTTCGTTTCCTGATGCTCCTGCAATCGTCGTTTGAATCTTGGAGGTATTTTGGTCCAATTTGCACTATTTGGGTAAAAATCAAAATGGTATAGTAATTTTTTATTTTATTACTATTTATAATATTTTTTTACCCACTTTCTATAGTTTCGCGCCATTTTTTCACCTAATGGACTAATACAAAGGTGGATTGAGTTGGCTTTTGTATTTTTGACCCAGATTTCTTGCAGATTTCAACGTCATGTTGGTCGTTCGTCACCACAGGCATGTGTTTTCATGACCTAGCATATAGGATAGGTATCCAATCCATCGTGCATTTTTGCATTATCCTTTGGCTGTCACATTTTATGCCCAGGTACGAACCCAGTTGTTATGACACAGAACCTTCCATCTGATATAAGTAGTGTCATTAACAAGTGGTAGAGACTTACTAAACATGGGTTCCATAGTTAGATCCTCTTTGGCATTTGGTGCCCATGCCAATATTTTCTCCTTAGGACCGAGGACCCCTCATAGTTGATACATGAATTTATGTTGAAACTCATTTCTCATTCATAAACATGTTGCCTTTTACCACGAGGACCCCCAAACTGAGTTTCATTTAAGCTCTTTTCCAACTCGTCTTAAAAAAGAGAAAATATTGTCGAGTGAACTTGTCTCTTTCACACTCGTAAATCGGATTAGCAAGGATGTCTATTTGGCACAATTTTACCCCTTTTTCACACCAAATAGACTAAAAGACATAAAAAATGACATTTTTGGTGTCAAGTTGTGATTTCATCTCATGCCCTTGCTTGCAGTATTGAGCCTTTAGTTGGTTCTCACATTACGGTATAAACCATTGCCTCAACAGTTTTGCATCCTCAACCAAATAGAGCCTTGTTTATATCCTTCGCAATTTGACACCCTATACCCAGAAGGGAACATTACCCCGAGTGTCCATCTCCCGCATGCATTTCCTTGCATTGAGCATAGGTATGTTCCACTGCTGGAACTAGTTTTTCTTACTTGAGACACTCGTTTCCTCCTCTGTATCATAACATTCATTTGTTATGGAAAAACAAAAAAAATACGGGTGAGAAGGGAGTATTATCTTATATTGGCAGCAATTATGTCGCCTTTGAACAAAGAACAAAGTTATTGAGTCCATTTGTCACCATAATTTTGGGTTTAGCATGGCCTTAGGAAGATGGGCTTGTTACAGAGTCTTCTCTACTGACTGGTTAGGAGGTTGGGCTCGTTACAAAGTCTTCTCTACTGACTGGTTAGGAGTTTGGGCTCGTTACAGAGTCTTCTCTACTGCTCGTTAGGAGGTTGGGCTCGTTACAGAGTCTTCTCTACTGACTGGCTACTCTTCCAGTCCCTATGGTGAATATCATTGATGTCTCCTGCATCTCATGGTTTCATCATCAATTATATGTTGTCAGAGTCTTCCATATGTTTCTTGCTCTTGTTCAAAGGAAGTCTATCAACCTGTGTCGGCCACTCCTCAGAACTCTTGACTTTGTATGTCGACCATACCCTCAGTTTGTCTCTGAGTCACATGATACTGTGGTCCTATCATGCACCCTAGCCCTACTTGCATCATTGGTAGGTAAAATTGAACCCAATAGTCGACATTTCATCATGGGTCGTTGACTGGGTGGTTTTCCTTGTGTTCGACGACAAAACATCTATTCACACTTTGGGATTCGTGCAATGTCTTGGATGCCATTAGCCTTATTGGTGGTTTCCTCGCCTTTGTTAACAATTTTAATCATTGACTGTTATTCAGAGGGTCTTTTCGTGTACTGCTTGCACTTGGCACACGCGAAAGATGCACAGGGTTGTTGGTTTGTGAACATGTTCTTCATTCAATTTCCACCAAATCATGAAGCTCCTTCTTTGTTCCTCGTGCTGACTGATGAGAGATTCCTTAATGCTCTCCTTTCAGCGGGTCTCTTTCCATCGATTTCAACTCATTTATTATGGATACGGGACCTAGAGTCTTATGAGTACCTTGAAGCTTGCAGTCATTAGTGGCAGGCTCTCTCACCATTGACAGATGGGAATACATCAATGTCTCCTGATCAATGGATTCCTCAGGTGTTCGACATAGACTCCTTTATTCACACTTGTAGGAATGTACTCGGTGCCTTGATACCTACTTTCATTATTGGTAGGTTGTCTCACGTTTGTTAATGGTATACCTCAATAACCAATAATCAAACGATGTCTCATTATGTTCGACCTCAACTCCTTTAATCACATGATATAGATTTGCACCCTTAGCGGATTGTGTAGAAGACTTGAAGACATCACTATGTGGCTGCAACTTTCCTGAGATGTTTCTTCCTTTTTCATTGGACCAATACCTATATGACTTCAATAATCATGGGAGATCAAATTGTACTCCATTGTATACAAATATCTTTAGATTGGTTTTGAGACTGGTTCTACTAATCCTTTTTCATGACTATGACAACTTTGGCATGTAACCACATTTGTATTTTCCTATTCATGGCCACAGACACTTGTTTGGTATATTTTCACATGGATCTGCAATGTATTCTATTGGCATCCATGTATGTAAAGTCAATGCAGAATGTAATGAACAACTAGTCTTTCAAACTGGGTCCCCATCACTCGACTTCTGGGTTGTTTATAATGTATTTCATCCATCACAGATACTCCTTTGATCTCACACATTATGGGGCATCTGTTATAGAAATATTTGCCTCACCTTATGCAATCTTGCACA
>JASDQU010011057.1:134735-152971 GCA_032191745.1 Picea mariana
TTTTGATGAATCTAGAGCTAAAAATACATATTTTTCCACATGTACACACCCTGCCAATTATACAACATGTGTATACGCAATTTGCTCCACTACAACCTGTGTACATCGGGATTTGTGCCAAAAAATGAAAATTAAATGTCGATTTTCCATGTCACGACAGGAGATCTCTGATCCTTGGCCTTCCATATACTAGAAACGTTCCGACTCGGCCCTTCAGTTCCATTTGAAGGTTATAAATGGGCCAATTCTGAGCTATGGAAAAGAGGAGAAATCATTCAACTTTGAGAGCAAAGTTACTCTGGAGAAATCACTACTTCATATTGAGTCTGCATCCCTTTGTCCTTTAAGTTTGAACACAGTGTTCAGCCCCCAAGCTCTTCCCTTATTGTTGGAGAACCTCATTGTCTCCCTTCTATTAGCTTGCCTTTGGTGGAGGATTGAAGTGGTGGAGGCCCAGCTGGAAGGAACTTAGTTTCTTGGTTCTGAACCATGCTGACATGGAAGTCTGTAATGTGTTCACTTCTGTTGATCATTTATTAATATAAATACTCCTTTCTCATCCAATTGATATCATGCAAATATATGATTATTATCCATGGGCATGTTTGTTATGTTTATTATTGGATTATGCTATCTAATGTGCTAACCTTTTATATTATCACTATATGCTTTCTCTGCTTGTTTGTTGAGAACGTGTTGCAGGTATAAAGATTTGGGTCGAAGTGCTCAATGGTGGACATCATCAAACGTTTGGACGAGGTAGGCCTCTTTCTTATCTCTCCTGCACAATGGTTTATATAGCATATGTTAGAATTGAGTTGATTTATGCAGTCATACTTGTCTATTGTGGTTTACCCTATCCATAGAGATTTTTTCCCTCATAACAGTGTACCACGAGGAACCCCTGTAGGTTGTATGACACTCGTCCCATGAGGCCTTTCTAGATGATTGGTCTCTGTCCAACGAGGCTAAGAAAAATTCAATGTAGATGCTATATTACACTTGTTGAAGAAGATATGCACCAGGTTGGTTTGTTATGACACGCTTCAGGTTTTCTTCATGAGTAAAGGTGTGCCTTTTATGTGTTTGTTTGAGGCTTGTATCATTGATGGTTTGGCACATGCTTAAGGCATGTCTTGGAGGCCTTTTGGTATGTGGTTTCATATGGTTGAGGTTCATTCTTGGTGATATTGATACATGCTTGAGACATATCCTTGGTACTTGGTTTGTGGTTTTTATGGTTCATTGTTAGAGGCAAATCTTTGTGATGTTGGCATATGTATGAGACACATCTTTTGGTACTTGGTTGAGGCACATCATTGATGTTATGGTACTTGATTTTGGAATATCTTATGGTACATGGTTTATGACATGATTGAGACATACCATGAGTGATATGGTATATGGTTCAGGTACATCTTTTGGCATATGGTACATACTTTGGATACTTGATGTTGGGCATACATTTTGATGTATGATCTATGTGAGTGGATCTGGTTGATGGTGATGATAAGTGACAATTATAGGTTGATGATGGTATATCAGTGATAGATTGATAGTGATAGGTCGATGTAATAGTGGAAGTATCAGTGGTAGTGACAGGTTGAGTCTACATTTCTATTTCAGGGCGGTAGGACGGGGCAAGGAAAGGGGTTCATAGCCTCCTTCCGATTGGAGCCAGAGAATTCAAGGAGTTGGATCTTCCTTCAGGTTGGAGACGATAAATCAAGAGTTTGGGGCCTCTTTCTAGTTGGAGCTGGAGAATCTAGGGAGTTGTAGCTTCCTTCATATTGGAGCCCGTAAATAGGGGGTTGGGGCCTCCTTCCAGTTGGTGCTGAAGAATTTGGAAGTTGGTGATTCCTATGAATGTAATCTTTTGATATATAAAAAAACATTTTGTGGTTTTATCCCATTTAAGTTTCCATGTAAAAATATCTTGTGCACTTTGTATGATGTGATATATTGTTGAATGGTATTGCTTATGGTTATATGTTCATGAAATGTTAAATGAAGGCATCAGTAATAATTGTTGATGAATTGATGCTTACATATTCTGGTTAAAAGTGGTAAAGATTGCATAATATTGATTCACCCTCCACCTCCTCCACCCCCCCTCCGCTCTTAGTATTCTAACACCCTCACTAGTCATGAAATCAATTATTTGATTATCACCATTAAAGACTCTCTGGTTGGTGACATTGTCTAGTATATAGGGCCTAAAAATCTATTCAAAAAGAAATTATTAGCCATGAAAAATTCTAATGGGGCTAATTGAGAAGCACCATTTTCTAAATAATTAGCATCTACATTCTCAACAAGAGGAATGGGCTCACTATTAAATGCTTCAAACTTATCAATCAAATTCCATACCTCTGATTGTTAATTATTCAAGTGAGGTCAATGAAAGTGTATATAATTTATTACCTACCTCATAATACTTTTTGAATCATTAATAACTTTAATACATTTAGCATTTAAAGGGCCTTTTGAGTCCTTGGACTAGGGCCTCATATTTAGTTGTGTTGTTGGTGCTTTCAAATTCAAGTTCGAAAGAATTAATGTGTGCTTTCCATTTGGATCAACTAATACACGTCCAACTCCAGTGCCTTCCTAAGGCTTAGAACCATCAAAATATAAAACTGGAATGTTAGCTCCCAAATCTAATTTAGTTTTGCTAACATTTCCTAAATCTACCATAGTATAGTGAGATGCATTAGTTCAAGTGAAATGAAGGATTTTAGACTATTTCTCATATTTTTAAGGTGAAGTTTTAGCTATATAATTTTCAAAATGGGTTTCTAAGAAACAATTTCCAAGAACATAGGGTGACAACATTATGGGATCATTCTTCCTCTCAAGTTTTGTGACTGCATAGTTCATGTGTTTCTTGTGATCAATCTGAATATGATTTGGCTATCCATTCCATGGAAACCATATGTGAGACCAATTAGTGGAAAAATAACCTTTTAACTTTAATGACCAATCCATGCTCCACAATAACCCATAAGCCTATGGACTTTCAACCACAATGATGTCAATAATTTGATGAACTTTTGAATTAGAGGAAACTTTAATTAAAAAGTATTTGAGTTCACCAATTTATTTAACTTCTAATCTATCCATTTCGTTGATATCTGTGGTAAATTTGGTGGGTTTAGCATTCAATTTCTAACACAAAGAGTATGTCATAACATTACATGATGCACTTGAATCAACCCAAAAATTATGTGCATTGCGATTAAATATTTCACATGTCAGAAGAAAAGGTGGAGTCTATGAATTTGATTTCTTTACAATAATGGTTGCATTGACTATTGATCTATATTTTGCATCAACATTTGTTGTTGGTTTTTTTTTTCGTTTCAATATGATTGGTAAGATCCTTTAATAATAATTTCATCTACTAAGTAATACTATACAAATCGAACATAGATACATCAGTGTTAATTGTATTCATGTCATCTGCTATATTGTATTTTATTACAACAACAGGTGAACCATTTATTGAAGGTTTTGTAGTAACAATAGTAGTTGTTGTTTTATTGGTTGTTGCAGGTGAAGATGAACGGAGAGTGGTCCAGTTGGGTGTTCCCTTGATTCTAAGGTTGTAATCATTCTTGGTTGTTTGAGTTACATGCACCTCTATGAACACTTCCTTATCTTGATCATTAGAACCATGCAACACATCCCATAGAACCATGGCCAATTCTTCTTGTTTTCTAGCATCTTCCTCAATCTCTTCATTTTCAACCTCTTAGGTAGAACCATCAAGTTGATTACATTCATATCTAAACAACTCCATCATGTTGATGAATTGTGGACAAGTTTCTCCAAATGATTCGCCTAGTCATCTCTGCAGAAATTATCCATAACTACTTATTCTAATTTTATAGTATGTTCCATGTGGATGTCTCGGGTGGTTTGGAAGGCATAATGGATTTCCTTAAAAAGGATTTGAAACGTTTACCTCTATTGAGATTCCTTCCTCGGAATTCTTATTTAAGTCGATAATTCCATTAGACAATTTCTTAACAATGCATTTCAGACTTGCCATGTTTGTAGCATATATCCTTCTATTCTAAAAGAAGTTTGGTTGAGCTAATGGTTTCTTGGTATTGGGGTGTGTTCCTTTTGTCTTTAGCTCCAAGGTTTTTATTTAGGTTGACCATTTCGGTTTTTACCTTCTTAGCTTCTTCAAAAGTTTTCATTTTATTAAATCTCTTCACAAACATAGAAATTGATCCAGGTGGATATCGGTGGCCACCCACCTATTCCAACTGGCTCAAAACAGTCTTCTGGAAACTTACTATTTTTAGAAGGTTTTCGGTTTCTAAACTTTCAGGGCCATTTTGAGGTCCTAAATGAAGTTTTTTCGAGATCGGGCACCCTAATGATACACAAAGTCTCTGATCAAGCCCCCAAAATGAATCTCCTCGTCGATACCTTTGCAATGAGCTATCGTGCACCCCAAACAGAGATCGTATGTCAAAGTTACGTCATCGGGAAGTTGATACACCAAACTACCCAAAACGGGGTCCACAAAATTGTTGGCCTTTCATCTTCCATGGTTAGGGTTTTGGATTTTATTTATGTTAAAAAGGCCTTTGGAACATCATTGTAACAATCATCTTCTTGTGAATGTGAGTAGCTGTCACATCTCTTCTCATAGATAAGTTGGCACCATTCTAGCGAGTCTTTCACTTTGTATTTCTATAGTTTTGTACATTTCGCTCATTAATAGAAATTGTGTATTATTGTATCTCTGTGTTTATGGTTGCATCTCTGATATATTTCTGTTATATTATTGGATATCTGAGATATCTCTATACATTTCTTTATTATATCTCTTCTCTCATTTCGTGCCGAAAATAATCTGGATCAACAATAGGTAATGACATAGTTGTAGCATAAAACTCTATATGTGTATCTTGGGTAGGTTTAGAACTGGTTAGTATTTTATTTAGAATGGTGGCAAATCTTTGGTTAAAATATTTAACACGTTGTTTACCATCCATTTTCATCATTGACAATTCCAACACTAAGGTTGGTGGGACTCTTTTATCACTAAATTTAGTCATAAATTATCTTTCAAATGCATTCCATTTAGTTATGGATCCAACAAGTAAATTAAAGTACTAAGTAGAATATTTGTTTTCATATGTGCAAGGAAATAAATGGCACACCACATCTTCATGATGCACATTCATCAACCAAACAACTAAAATTAATTTCTTTATATGGTCTTTTGTGGGGCTTGATTTATTTGGTTCAATTCTAGGAATCAAGTGTGCTTCTTGGTGCTTAATTAAGTCATAAAGTTGGCCTATCAAGTCAAATGCATCTTGGGATAACCAAGCAAGTTGTTCGTTCTAGTTTTGATTTCCAGCCAAAGATTGGTGAAGAAATTTGGTTGTGCATTCTTTAGCATACTTGGTATGAGAACCAAAATCTGAATAAATTGAGGTTGAATTAGAATTACAAGTCATTGGAATTTGGTTCATATGCTTGGGAAATGTTTCAATAGAATAATCAACCAAATCATTTAGGCTTCCTATGTAGGTCTCTTCTTTGGTCTAATGAATTTTCATATGAGCCTCAATATGTCTAGGCAATTGCTACACAAGGGGTAATTGATCAATTTGACAAGCATATGATCATGTGATAGGATGAAAAGATCACAATTCGAGCTAAGGGATAGAAAAATGTTACTCAATTATAGGTTCAAACTCAATTTGGGGTTCGGTCAATGAGAATATTGGGTTTTCAAATTCAACTTCAGTGCCCTTGAAGTTAGCTTCTACACCATGAGTTTTGTTTGGTTGAATTTCACCTTCAGTTATTGGGTGGTTGGGTGAATGTTCATGATGACTTCTATTATCAACCATATAGGGGCATGGATATCCTAGCACCCAATATTGACATGGGTGAATACCCTTCATCAACTACATAGGTTCATCTTGGAAAAGGGTCTAATTATACCCTTCTCCATTTGGAATGGAAAACCATATGGATTGTATCCTGGCTATTGTTACTAGTTTATTGTTTTAATTATATAAATCCTACAACTATTCTAATTGAAGATTTTCTATCCCGAGACTTCCTAGCTAGGAATTAAGAACTATGAATAGATATGGAATCAAATGAAACAAATGAAAATAATAAATATTGAATTATTAACTGCAAAATTTTTGAATAACAAACTATAAACAAAGTTCATCCTACTATTGAATAGAAAGATAAAATTTGACATCCATTACATTAGCACCATTTAAAGTGGAAGGAAGTAATGAACATGAGAAAAATTCAAAGTTGTAATATCCAATCTTACAGTGCTTCTAGAAAAAATGAACAACAAAGAATAGTCTAGGCTAAGCATACACAAGAATTGATCCTGCAAAAATATGGCCAACATGCTTCTCAATTAATAAGAAGTAAGTTTACATTTCCAAGAAAAAAAACCTTTCTCCTTATTGTATTCATGAAAAAAAGGAGAAGATGAAAAGTTTCAACTTCCCAACTCTTCACATTATTTCTTAACTTTTGGAGGCCTCACCCTTTTCCTTTACATATTTTCTTACATGATCCCAAGATTTATAAATATTTTGGATACTTTCAACATGTAGGAAACTATGTTGTTCTATTGGGGCTTTAAATAAGGCAACATTTTGCTCCACTTTCTCTAAATTCCTTAGGAATGATTTTATTAAGATTATCTCTAGTTGGAGTCTCTATGAAATCGTTCATTCATGCTTTGATAATGTTTGGAATGGATTGAATGCATGGCTCTCTTTCTACATACCATCTTCTAAAGTTGTTGAACCTTAGCTTGAGGGTGTAAATTGTCACTCAGCCCAAAATATGGAAGATTATGTTTGTGTACAAATCTTCCCACTACTCACCATAGTTTCTCACAATTCCCACATACTTGTTCAATGTCCTTCCATGCTTTCTAGCAAGATTCCTTCTATCATTTGAGCCCAGTTTCATTGATGATTTCCTTTTCACTCATGCAAGGATGTTCAAGAGGAGTCTCACCTAGTTCACTTTCCATTTCTTCACGAAGTTGAAATAAATATGCTCTCTCTCTTGTTCTTTCCACTATTTTATTTGGTTATAGAGAGAAAGTACACCTTGACACCAATTTTGGAAGTCTTAGGATATTTTGTAGAATAGTATTTTTATGCCATTCAACTCATCCTGGATCCCAAGATAATACTCAATAAATTATGTTGTGTTTCCCTAATATGCTTTGTAATATTTCACCCATTTTTCATGAATCTATACTTGTTCTTTGTATCTTTCCAATTGTTTATCCATATTGTTATCACTCCAGGAGTCCTTCTCAGGTTGTAGCTTGAAGAAGCCTGGTAACTTAAAGTATGTTTTGGTTTTATGTTTTTTTTGGATCAAATGGGATAACTTAACCAACTGGTTCGCTCTCAAGACACTCAAATATATATAACCATGTAAGACAAGGCTTTCAAGAGTTAATAATCAGATGAATAACTAAACTTGGTGGGTGAAGAAGACTATATTTATCAACCAGACCATATATATGATGGGTTGAATAAAAATAGCACAGATTACTATTATATCAGTGTTTATGAATTGTCTGGGTGAGATGAAAGTCACCTGCAATTAGACAAACTTAGATAAAAAATAATCATTCAAAATACATAAATAGAAAGAAGATGGAAATCTAATAGTAACTGAGAAAGAAGATTGTGTATCTGTATTATATGCAAGAAAGGTTTATTACAAAAGGAGTATAGTTTATTCTCCAGACTCGAACCTTTCTTTCTATGTTACAATGATGCCTCATATAGGTATTGAGGTCGAAATCCTCCTTAGGAGGTCGAATTACCTTCCAAATCCCAAAGATAACAACCATTACCTTCAATTTCTGGAACTGTCTGCCATAAAAATGGGCCAAACTGCTGAAAACTGGGGCTGCAGTTAAGATTCCGTATCTCTCAAATCATCATAGTTGTGTACAAACTAGAAGAAAATTTTGTATATTGGTTTGTTGTGAGAAAAAACCTCTCTCAGTTATTTGAAATTCGTTTTCATTTTCCCGAGATCTGCATTTCAAAAACATGTGTCAAATAGGGAAATTCTGAGATCCGAAAATTAGGGCTCAGAGATGGATTTGATTTTCCCAATCTATGACACCTGTAGGAAAATTGAGAGAGGTTATTGTTCTTTGACGTGTTAGGAACAAATACCTCCACCCATTTCTCAAAATGATTCTCCAGTCGCTCAGAATCATCATTTGAAAATGATGACTCGACACATTAAAAACACAGTATTTTGAAAACGCAGCTTCATCTTGCGGGGGACTTTTGACTGCCTTCTCAAGCTCAAAATGAAAATATGAAGGTACCATTGGAAATATTAGGATGTCTAGTTGTCAATTGACTATTTAAGCATGTAAAATGACCTCTCCAAGGCTGAGAAAATGAGTTCTGATGGGACGTGTTGACTATTAGCAAAAACCCTGCGCTTTCGGCAGCTTAGAGTGACTTGTGCTTGCCATTTTAGCTGCCAAAAGTGAAAGCTTTTGGCAGCTTACAATATATTAAAAACTAGACCTTAACTGCCGAAAACTGATTTTTGACATTTTTTACATTGAGATTAAAGATCAATTACTTCTTGAAAAGGCAAGTGTAAAACTCATCTTAAAGACACTTGAACTTGGAAAAATTAAAAATCTATCAACTAATGACAAATATATCACCTAATGACAATAAATGGGCAAATTTATTTTAGGATATAACACATATCACTAACATTGGACGTATTGTCTTGAGAAAAATCCACCCCAACATAAGCCATTGCTAGAAGTTCTTGGTCAACAATAAGCTTCCTATTTTGTTGTGTTTTCCTCAGTAGTTTATTTTTCTTCTTATCACAAAAAAAGATCTCCAATTTGGCCACCTTCTCAATGGGCATAGGGGATGGAATGTATCCTCCTATAATCATTGTATTTGGATACATCATGGCTATGCTCTTGGGGGTGTGCACTTGTTGTTCTAGTGATCCTTCCCCTATTATTTCAGTATTCGTCTTCTTTGTTTCTTCTCTCTTCCTCAATTTGTTTCCATTTAGCCTCATCTTCCTCTTTATTTTTTCTAATTTTCTCTTTAATTTGTTCCAAAAGTGTTGCAGTTGCTAGTTTATCATTCTCTATCTGAGTTGTTGTTTTGGATTTAGCTTCAACTTCTTCGATCAATCTCTTGTTTTCAACATCTTCCTCCAAAATTTTATTTTCCTCTACCTTTTCCTTTGCCTTGGCCTCTACCTCAACCTTTTCTTTGGCCTTTACTTTAGCTCAAGCTTCAGCCTTTTCTATTTGTTTATGAACTACTTCCTCAATAGTTTCTATTTTCATCTCCTCCTTTTTTTTTCTTGTTTTTTCCTTTACTTGCTCATGTTGTAGTATTTTAAATTACGCTTCTTCAAAATATAGTTCCCTTTTCTTCAGTTCTTCCTCCTCCCATTGATAACGAGTATATGACCAATTAATGGCCACATAATCTACATGGAAATGAACAACCGTTTCTAGATCATGTATTTTGAACCTTTCTTTTATGGACTTTGTTGAGCACACACTTATAGTGATAGGGGGGGTGAATCAGTATAAGGATATATTTTTACTTTTAACAATCATTAACCATAATGAAGCAATCACATAAAATATAACAAATAGAAGACACAATATTTTACGTGGAAACCCTTTCATGAGAAAACCACAAAAAAATTTCTTTATAATTTGTAGGCACCAACTTATTGTTACAAATATTTGTAGGCACCAACCTACTAGAGACACCAATATCCATTGTTGGATGTTTGTAGAAACCAACCTATTGGAGACACCAATCCCCATTGCTTGATGTTGGTAGGCACCAACCTAATTTCAAGCTTGCAAATTCTTATTTAGAGGTTGAACATCTGCATTTTCTTCGCAGGTCATCTTGTTGCTTCTGTCTTCACTAGGTCTACTCGTTGCTTCTACCTTAGCTCTTCCTTCACAAGATATTATTGCTTCTTCTACTACTTTTGTCTTAGATCTTCCTTCACCAGATATTCTTTCTTCTTTTGCTACTTCTGCCTTTACAAGTTCTACTTGATGGAATTCCAAATCTACTTGCTAGAACACTGAATCTACTTGCTAGAATGCCAAATCTACTTGCTAGAACACCAAATATGATCTTTGTTAATATTTAATAATCACTCCTCGAATGATATTCAATCATCATTCCTCAAATGATATTCAATAATCACTCCTCTCACTTCTTCAAATGTTATTCATAAGAATATTACATTTTCACCCACACTTTTTATCACATTACTCTTCTCCTTTTATACTTTATCATAACCCTACATGAAGAGTCATGTTTTTTCAAAAAAGGCACAACATTAATTAATTAAATAATTAATTCCCTACTTTTTAATTCACTTTTCAAAATACCATGGGAAAATACCATTTTACTTTTTGACTTCTTTACCCAAATTCACTTTTTTTTTATCTTTTAATACTCATTTTCACGTAACTTCATTTTTTATTTTGAATTCACCTTTTTGTGTAAAGTCACATTTTTTTCTTACAAATTCTTTGAATTCACCTTTTTATGTAAATTACCTTGTTTACGTAACTTCATTTTGAATTTACCTTTTTACGTAAAGTCACATTTTTCATGAGATAATTATATTTGAATACTTACATGATATAATTCCTTTGACATCAATGACAACAATTTTTTCAACAATCTCCCACTTTGTCATTGATGACAATCCTATAATCAAGACACATATTCAAAAAAGAATTATCCCCATGTTTGCAACTCTCCACCTGTATGTAACTCTCCTTTGTCTGCAACTCTCCCCCTGTCTCCAACTCTCCCCCTTTTACATCAATGACAAATGAGTGATCCCCTCGAGCTTGTGCTTCTCCTTAAGAACTTAGTGACTAGATGAGATGGATATCACTCCCAAATTTTGTCTGTGATATTCAAACATCTCTTTGGGAAGGGATTTTGTGAAAATATCCACAATCTATTCTTTAGTGGTATTATATTCTATTTTGACATTTTGTTCTACTACTTGTTCTCTTAAAAAGTGATATTTGATTGGAATATGTTTTTTTTCGAGTGTATAATAGGATTCTTTGAAATATTTATTGCACTTGTGTTGTCACAAATTATTGGGATTGGATGATCATATTCTATCTTAATATCTTTCAATGTATGCTTCATCCAAAGAACTTGTGTGCAACATGATGTTGTTGTTATATACTCGACCTATATAGTGGATAGAGAAACTGAAGATTGTTTTTTGCTGAAGCAGGACACACTATTTCCCAATAAGAGTGCTCTTCCACTTGTGCTTTTCCTATCATCAATATTGCCTTCGCAATCTGCATATGGATATTTTGTTAGAGTGAAATCTTCACTTCTTGAGTACCATAAGTTGAAGTCCAGGGTGTCCTTTAAATATTTGAATATCATTTTCGTTGATTGCACATGAGTTTATTTTGGTGCAGCTTGAAATCGTGTAATCAATCCTATTGCTTTCATAATGTCTAGCCTTGATTTCGTTATATATAGTAGGTTGTCAATCATTGAATTGTACAATGTTTGATTTGCTTCTGGAGATTCATCATTTTTTTCTCAATTTACAACCTATGACCATGGGTGTGCTAACCAATGTATAGTCTCCATTCTGAATTTCTTCAACATTTCCTTGATATAATTGGTTTGTGAAATGAATATGCCTTTGCCATATTGAGAGATTTTTAATACAAGAAAAAATGGAAATTCACCAAGAATGGACATCTCAAATTCCTTTTTCATTTCTATTGCAAACTCTTAGCACATTTTGTTCATACTTCCTCCAAAAATGATGTCATCTACATAAACCACAACAATCAACTAATTTTCTCCTATTTTCTTGATGTAAGTATTATTATCAGCGATTCCTCTTTTGAAGCCTTGTTGTTGTAGATATTTATCAAGTCTTGAATACTAAGCTCTGGGAGCTTGTTTTATCCCATAAAGTGTTTTCTTCAGTTTGCATACATGATCCTTATTTTCTGATAATAAGAATCCTTCTGGTTGTTCAATGTATACTTCTTCCTCTAAATTTCCATTGATAAAGGTAGACTTGACATACATTTGATATACTTTGAATTTCTTGAAACATGCAAATGTCAAAAACATATCAATAGCTTCTAGTCTTGCAACTAGGGAAAAAAAAATTAAAACCAAAACCTTCAACTTGAGCATAACCTTTAAAACCAATCTTTCTTTATTTCTTATCACTTGTCCATCTTCATTTAAATTGCTCCTAAAAACCCACTTGGTGCTAATCACATTTTTATCTGTTGGCCTTGGAACAAGTTCTCATGTTTCATTCTTCTCAAATTGATTCAACTCTTCTTCCATAACATCAATCCAATGCTTATCTCTGTTTGCTTCTATAAAATTCTTAGGCTATACTTTATATAGAAAGGAGAAGTTTGCATGTTCTGGTGCACTTTCTAGTCTTCTTCTAGTCTGAACTCTCGTATCTTTATCACCAAGAATTAGATTTTCCAAATGATTCTTTGGGATAAATCTATATGGTGTCTTTATATCTTGGCATTATGTTTCTTCTTCTTCATTTTCTTCTCCTTCTTGTTTTTCTTCTTTGCAACTTGGATCATTTGTTTGAAAATTTACTTGTGCTCTCACCTTCTGATGCCCTGCATCATCCACTTTTACATTTTCACTCTCTACAATTTTGCGCAATGATGTATTGTAACATCTGTAAGCTTTACTTCTTGATGAATAACCAAGAAAGATAGCTTCATCATCTCTAGAGTCAAATTTACCCAAATATTCATCATCTCTCTTTATGTAGAACTTGCTTCCGAAACATTTGAAGTATCTAATTGTTCTTGGTCTACCCTTCCATAATTCATATGGTGTTTTGTTGTTTTTTATTGTGATTTATCCTCTATTCAGAATGTAGACCGTGATGTTGACTACTTCTCTCCAAAACCTGTCTGGTAGCTTAGCTTCATTTAACATTGTTCTTGTCATCTCTTATACAATTCAATTTTTCTTTTCTACCACTCCATTCTATCGTGAATTTCTTACAACTGAAAAATGTCTTTTGATTCCATGAGTCTCAAAAAATTATTCAAATTCATTTGAGATAAACTCACCTCCTCTGTATGATATCAAGCACTTGATTTTGAAATCAATTTTGTTTTCAACCAAGGCTTTGAATGCTTTGAAATTCTCAAATGCTTCAGATTTTTCTTTTAGGAATGTAACCCATGACATTTTAGAATAATCATCAATGAGAAACATGAAGTAATTTTCACCTTGTAGACTTTGCGTTCTTGTAGGCCCACAAAGATCTATATGAACGAGTTCCAATGGATCCATTGTTGAGTACTCCTTTGATTTGAAGCTTTCTCTTGTGTGTTTTCCATGCTATCACTTCTTACAAAGAGTGTTTGAAGGTTTAACAATCTTTGGCATGTTTCTCACAGCTTGTTTAGTGTCAATTTTCACTTAATTATCGAAGTTCGTATGGCCCATTCCTCTATGCCATAACCAACTTGCATATTTTGGTCCCATATAGCACTTTTCTCCTTGGATCTCATTGAGGATATATACATTATTTGATGTTCTATATGCATTTGCTACTAACCTTCTCGATCCTTTCGTCCTTATCTCATAGCCTTAAGAATCAAATGTGACAGTGTGTCCTTGATCACGCATTTTACTAACACTGAGAAGATTATGTTCCAACCCTTCAACATACAATACATTCTTTGTTTTATTATTTCCATTATCAATACTAAGAGTACCTTTTCCATCTATCCTTGTGGTAGAATTATCTCCAAATGTTACACTACCTTCATTTACTTCCTTCAAAGTGTAGAATTTGTTCTTGTCCCCTGTCATGTGGCTTGAGCATCCACTGTCAACATACCATTTGTTTTCATTGTTTTGAGCATGAAGGACAATTTTCACAAGCATAGATTCCTTCTTCTTCTACTTTTCTTTCTCCTACTTCATTTTCCAAACTCTTGTGGGTTCTTTCTTTTGTTTGGAAAGGGTATCCACTTTCTTGTTTTGTCTAGGAGATTCTATAGTGCCACTTCTAGAAAAATGTGTTACGTGCCCATAGTTGTTACACTTATAACATACAACATTGTAATAAAATAAAGAAGCAAATGAATTGTAATTTATATTTGAGAACCCATACGTACTTCTATCTTTGTTCCACACATAATTATTTATTGCATGTGCTATACAATATATTGCTTTATGACCAAATTGATTACAGTAATAACAATAGCCAGAGAAATAATTTTGATACCAGGTCATGTGAGGCAGCCTTAGTGGGAAAGATCTTTTGAATATATCCTTGTTGTCTTTGGGAGGAATGCCAATTTTATATTGAAAATCATTTTATTTCTTCCTTCTGTCTTCATCATTGGTGGAGCTTTTGAGTACATCAACACAACTTTTAGATTTTCCTTCATTTATCTTCTTCGATGGCTCTATAGATTTTGAGTCTTCTGTGTTGGTCATATGACTCTTATAATAGCCAATACCATTATTAATGAATGGATACCTTTGATAATTGATTACATTATCTAAGGTTTCAACACTCTTTTTAAACTTCAACTCAATAGTTGTTTTCTTCAATTCCTTTCTTAAGGAAACAATTTCATATTCTAACTTCTCGCAATTTTCATCATTTTCCTTCAGTGGGATTCTCACCACTTCTTGTATCCTTCTTTCGTATTCTAATTGAAACTTTAGGCTCATAATAATATTTTATGTTTTTTGAAGGCTTTGTTACATTTTCTCTTTTGAATCACGATCCTCTTCTTCATATTTGATGCAGGACAACTGGATACGCACCAGTGCACATTTTGAAGATATTTTGAATTTCAAAAGGATGGCACATTAATGTAATATCTGGAGATACATAAGTTCTCTTAAATGATTTGGGGATTGTAACACATATCTTGAGCATTGCTCTCATCTGTCGGTTGTAGGAAATTAATGTAATCAATGTAAGTAGTTGTAGAGATTTTAATTCGATAAGATAACTTAGAGCTGTAAGAGGGAAAACTTGAGAAAGATCCCTCATACATATTGTATTGTATCATTATTATCATTTCGTAGACCATAAGTTGTAGTGAAAGAGAGCATAGGAGGGAAGAGAAGAATAGAGATTGTAGAAGTTGTATAAGCAGATAGCGGTTGCTATAGAACCCATGTATAGAAGCACTTGAGTTAATATAAGAATGATTTGACTCAATTTCATGGTGTTGTTATGGTTACTATTTTCTTCTATTGAATGGTATGTTTACAATTTTCTTATATGCTTTGTTATGCATTTGTTTCAATTCTTATGTGTATGATTTCATGTTGAATGTATGAAGTCTGTGAGAGGGAGAGGATAAGTTTCAATTGCTTCTTGTCCCGAGAGTTCCTGTAAGGAGTGCAGTGAAGGTCCGCAAGGAGTGCGTTGACGAGATTCTGAGTCTTACCTCAGAAAAGATCAGGAGAGATAGAGTTTTCCTCATACCAATAGAAGTGCAAGTATAGCATAGAACCGTGCAAGGTGTGCACAGGCCAGGTTGAAGTATTAGAATTTTTCCAACCACGTGAGTGGTTGAAGAAAAACTGTCGCAAGGAGTGCACAGAGTTCGAAGATTTCAAATAATCAGAGATTATCGTAAAGGCCGCAAGGAGTGTGTGCAATAATCCCTTAGAATCTTTGATTTTGGAGTAAGATTCAAGCTCAGGAAGGATAGAGACTTGGAAATTTCAAAGTAAGGACAAGGGTTGAAGTCACCTTGCAAAAACCAAGCTCAAGAGGAAGGACGCCAAGTTATTTGGCCAGGAGACTTTGAGAACCTGAACGGACAGTTGAACTTCTCTAAGGGAGAAACATCGATTTCCATGGACCATTGGATCCAGTGGATCAGCGAGGAGGTTAAGATTGAGTGTCTTTCAACACTATCGAGCTCAAGAGGATTAGTAGCCATTAGATCTAGAGGAACAAGATCCGTTGATTGGGAAATTTGAGATATCGACATTTTGGAAGTCGAAAGTGTGGAGGAAGTTGTTTTCGGGAATCCTCGATACGTGAAATTCCGACGCGATCTAGACCGTCATATCTTAGGAGGTTCAGGACCGTTGATCTGTGGAGGAGAAGTCACGAGTTCAGACTTCGGGAAAAGGAGAAGAGTTGCATCACAAACTTGTAAGTCACAAAATCCCAACGCGCTCGGAGGAGAGGACCCGAGGATTTGGCTGGAGGTCATATGGTGAAATCATAAGGGAGGAGATAAGGACCGTTATCCAATTTCGGGGTTTCAAGAATCATAGGAGTCGGGGCGACTCACCACAGGAATCCAAAAATAGTGAAACGTGAAGTCAGGAAACTTGAAGAGCCATTTGGGATAAGTCAGTGGTCACGCAGAATACGAGTTCACACCTGGCACTTGTTTGCATGGGTGTAACTTCTAAGAAGGACCTATGGTTTTATTTGTATTGAAGGTTCCAATTGGAGCTAAAGAGCCATTCCGGCTGTTGGTCCTGATTCAACACTTAAGGCTATAAAGTGTAGAGTCTAGGCATCTGAAAAGAGAAAAAGAAAAGGGGGGAGACAACTGGGGGGGATGAGGCTATAGCCAATCTCTGAGCTGTCTTTGCCTAACTTCCAAATATTCTTGAACAATGATATCTCGTTCGATGGTGAACCATGAACGTTCAAGCTCTGTCCAGGTGATAGCAGTCTTAAGTATGGTATCGAAAAGATTCAAAGCGATGTTGGTTTGACCCGATGGGCCAGGTTCAATGTTGGGTTGCCTTGTGATGGGTACAGTCATGGGGAGAACAGAGCTTTTAGAAGAGGGTTGATGTTCTTAAAATTCTTATTTCAATTTTAGATTATACGAGGAAAATTCAGTGAGGCCAAACGAAGGGTTTAATGAAATCGAAGGTTGTTTTCCGTAACTAAGTCAAAATCTTGAGACCGAGTGAGAAAACATAGAGTCATCAACAAAGCGAGGCATCAATTTTAGAGGAATCCCACACTGTTGAAGAAGAAGAAAAGACAGAAATACCTTGATGAAAGCATATAATGTAGAAATCTAAGTAATTCACAGGTCTTGTACCTGCTAGTAGCCGATACAGAGGAAAAACTGTAAATAACTAGATACCTAGAACCTGATCACCACATTAGAAGTTATACTAAATTTAAGCTAAAACATTCATCAAAGACATATATGTAAAAGAAATGACATGAAGCATGAAATACAGAGAAAAAACACATAACTCAATCTTGGCGGAATATGGAGCCTTCAAATTTCTTTTGTATTAATCCTGGCTAAAAGAACTTTTTCTATTACAATCTATCCACTAGCCAAAATCCATTTCTATTACAATATTTTTTCTATTTAAACGAACTTCTGAACATCTAGAATTTTGATCGTTCTGGAAAATTGTCAGTTACAAATGGAAAATTTGAGCGTTTAATCTCCTTATCTTTGTCTACCCTTGTAAAGGTGGAGCACCTTCCTTTCCCTGCGCTTCGGGCTCTAGAAATAGAACAGGTTGACATCTGTCATCAATTAGCACCAGAAACATGCCCCCTCTCCTGCTCAATGCAAATGACACACCTCTCCACCAACTGGGCTATCAACTTGGAAGGCTCTTCTTGGTTGCTTTCTTCAAAGGTGTAACAACTATTCGCCAGCTATGGCAACCTTTTCCCTACTTGTCGGTCCTCTGTGATGATGGAGCATAATTGTAAAATTGGATGTACTAGCCATTTGTCCACTTGGGCCATATCAACCTGGCTTATCTGGGATATCTCCACTTGTTCCTTCTCCATGTTTTCTTTGATGTCCAACAGGTGTTTAGCTATATTGATTTTTCCCAGCGTCCCAACACTTCTTTCCTTATCAAGGTCTAGCAAACTTTTACTTATCAAAGAAAACGTTTCCTCACAAGAATTCTTCACTTCGTTAGCTCTCCCTTTGCTTTCTGATATATTCTTCTCTGAGACCTTCAACATGATATTTCCTCTAGTTTGTTCTGCGATGGATAATTTGGAGCTGTCGACCGTCTCTATCTTCACCATAGCTATAACAACGTCTTAGAAAGCGACCCGTGCTGCCTGGGCTTCTCTTTCTCTCAAAGAAATATTTTCTA
>JASDQU010011057.1:189204-202884 GCA_032191745.1 Picea mariana
AAAGGGATGGCAGTCAAGGAGTACACCGAGGAGTTCTACCGGCTGAACATCAGAACTGGACAAAGGGAGAGAGACAAAGAAAGAGTCGCTGGATATATAAATGGCTTGAAATATGAAATCTAGGATGAACTTAGCATGATGTCAGTGAGGACGGTGGAAGATTCTTATCAGTTTATGCTGAAGGCAGAGGAGAAGCTGGCCAGAAAACAGAACCAACGAGGAAGAGGTAAAGGCTCGATCCCAAGCAAAAGTAATGGATTTAACCATGACAGAGCACATCAGTCTAAGGATGAGGCTGAGAAACCACACAATCACTCAGAACAAGGAGGAATTTCATGAGGAAGACAGAGTGGTGGAAAAAACTCTTCTAGAGGAAGAGTCAAAGGAGGAGTAAGGTGCTATAACTATGGAAAGGTAGGGCACATATCTTGGGAATGTCTCGAGAAGAAGAAGGAAGGAGGAGAATCCCACATTTCAGAAGAACAACAAAGAGATGTTGAGGCAGAAGGAGCAGAGGATGGAGCATCCCCGATGTTGAGAAAAGTTCTCTTAAAACCAGAGGCAGAAATTGAAAAGCCACTGCAGAGAAATAGTCTCTTTAGGACATCTTGCAAGACTAAGGATAAAGTGTGCAAGGTGACCATTGACAGTGGGAGTACTGACAACCTAGTATCCACAGAGATGGTGGAGAAATTGGAGCTAAAGACAACTGCACATCCAAGGCCATACAAAGTCTCATGGCTGCAAAAAGGACACCAGGTAACGATCGCTAAACAGTGCCTGGTTGAAATTAAAATAGGAGGATATAAAGATGAAATCCTATGTGATGTGATTCCCATGGACGTATGCCACATTCTCTTGGGAAGACCATGGAAGTTTGACAGAAATATCATTCATGATGGAAGAAAGAATACATATACATTGGAGAAGAATGGTAGGATGCATATGTTGCTACCAATGGAGGAGAAGAGAGCGAAAGAGGAAGCCAGCACAAGCATACTTCTCATGAGTGGGAAGGAACTCCTGAAAGAAGTCAAGGAAGAACAAGAGATGCAGTTCACTATGGTGAGGAAGCCCAGAGTCATCCTTATGAGTACATCAGTGGATGATTTACCTGAAGAAGTTCAGGAGTTGCTGGATAATTTTGTTGATATAGTGGTGGATGAACTTGCAAACTCATTGCCACCCATCAGAAGTATCAGTCATGATATCGACTTGATACCAGGAGCAAGTATGCCAAACAAAGCAGTGTATAGATTAACACCCCGAGAAAATGAGGAGGTGAGGAACCAAGTCCAAGAATTGTTGGATAAGGGTTTGGTCAGAGAAAGTTTGAGCCCATGCGCAGTGCCAACTGTGTTAAGCCCAAAGAAAGAAGGAGGATGGAGAATGTGCACAGACTCGAGAGCCATCAACAAGATCACCATCAGGTACAGATTTCCTTTACCGAGGATGGATGATTTAATGGATTGTTTAAGTGGAGCAAATTTATTTTCTAAGATAGATCTAAAAAGTGGATATCACTAGATCAGGATGAGAGAAGGTGATGAATGGAAAACAACCTTTAAGATGAATGAAGGCCTGTATGAGTGGTTGGTTATGCCATTTGGCTTAACGAATGCCCCGAGCACTTTTATGAGGCTGATGAATGAAATTCTAAAAGATTTCATTGGCAAGTTCGTGGTTGTATATCTGGACGATATACTGGTCTTTAGCAGGACTAAAGAGGAGCATTTGAGGCACCTAATGCTAGTAATGAGAAGGCTACAGCAGGAGAAGCTACTGATCAATTTGAATAAATCCTCTTTTATGAAGATAGAACTCATTTATTTGGGTTTCGTGATCTCTTTGAATGAACTGAAGATGGATCCAGAGAAGGTGAAAGTGATCAGAGAATGGTCGTCACCAAGGAGCATGTTCAAGGTAAGGAGATTTCATGGTTTAGCAAGTTTTTATAGAAAGTTCATTAGAGACTTCAGTGGGATTTGTGCACCAATGATGGATATAGTGAAGAAGTGGCACAAGTATTTTAAATGGACAGAGGAGGCTGAAAAGATCTTCAATATACTAAAGGAGAAGATAACAGAACGACCAATTCTGGTCTTGCCAAATTTCGAAAAGACATTTCAGGTAAGATGTGATGCAAGTGGAGTTGCAATAGGAGTAGTTCTGAGTCAGGACAATCGACCTGTTTCCTATTTCAGTGAGAATCTGAATGAGACTAAGAGGAAATACTCCACATATGACAAAGAGTTTTATGCCATAATTCAAGATTTGAAGAAATGAAGGCATTATCTTGTCCCGCAAGAGTTTGTCTTGTACAACAATAACCAAGCTTTACAATTCATAACCCGACAAGAAAAATTGAATCAAAGACATGAAAAATGGGTTGAATTTATGTAAAATTTTACTTTTGTCATAAAACATATTGTTGGGAATACTAACAAAGTTGTCAATGCATTAAGCAGGAGATGTTTAATTCTACAGGAATTCCAGGTGAAGACCTTAGGGTTTGAACACCTTAAGGATATGTATTTTGATGATACAGATTTCAAGGAGGCCTATGAAGCATGTACAAGCCCTATACTGAGAGATAGAAGTCAGTGGACAGAGTATATGGTTCAGGAAGGATTGTTGTTCAAAGGAAATCAATTGTGCATACCAAGATGCTCAATGAGGGACAATCTTCTGAAGGAGAAGCATAGTGGAGGATTGGTTGGACACTTCGACCATGATAAAATGTTTGCACAGTTGAGCAGCTCATACTATTGGCCAAGTATGAGAACAGATGTGATAAAGTTGGTGAAAAGATGTAGAATCTGCCAACATGCAAAGGGGAAAAGACAGAACATTGGATTGTATCAACCATTGCCAATACCAGAGAGGCCTTAGGATGCAATAAGCATGGATTTCATGTTGGGATTGCTAAGAACACAAAGGGGATTTGATTCCATATTTTTGGTGGTGGATAGGTTTTCAAAGATGGCACATTTCATCCCATGCCAGAAGACCAGTGATGTAACACATGTTGCAAATCTGTTTTTCAAAGAAGTTGTGAGACTTCATGGCCTACCTAGAAGCATTGTCTCAGATAGAGACACAAAATTTTTGGTCACTTTTGGAGGACGTTGTGGAAGAATATGGGGATATATTTGTCCTTCAGCTCAACTTATCACCCTCAGAGAGATGGGAAGACTGAGGTGGTAAATAGAAGTTTGGGGAATTTATTAAGGAGTCTAGTTACTGAACACCATAACCAGTGGGATCAGATTCTGCCACAAGAAAAATTTGCATACAATGACTCACCAAATAGAAGCACTGGAAGGATCCCATTTCAAATAATCTATGGAATGCAACCCAGGGGAGTGTCTGAGTTAATGGACTTGGAACAGGGAGAGATCAGAAGCGTTGGAGCAGAGGATTTTGCTGCTGAGATGCAGAGACTCCATGGTCGGATCAAAGAACAATTACAAAGTTCTAATTAGAAATACAAGAACAGAGCTGATCAGCATCGCAGGGAACTTCAATTTGAAGTGGGAGATAAGGTTTTAGCACATCTCAGGAAGGAAAGTTTCCCTAGGGGAACATATAACAAATTGAAGATGAAGAAGATAGGACCCTGTAAGATGTTGAGGAAGTTTGATGCAAACGCCTATGAGATCGAGCTGCCATATGGTGTGGGAATTTCACCCATATTCAATGTTTCAGACCTGTATCCTTATAGGAAAGATGACACAGAAGGGTCAGAAGATCAAGGAAAGATTTAGTGGGAGAAACAGATGCCTGTGGAAAAAAAGCCGTAGATGGAGAAAATTGTTGATCAGAGGATTGGCAAAAAGACCAGGAGGAAGACTTATTTTGAGTATCTAGTCAAATGGAAGGCATACCCAATAGAAGATGTTAGTTGGGAAAATGAAGATTCTATCCAGAAGCAGGGAAAATCAGTAGAGGAGCTCATGGACAGGAGTCCATGAATTTTTGTCAAGGGGAGTTTGATGCAGGAGCATTGTTGGCAAGCGCACAGAGGAAAGACCACTCAACACGTGTGAGTTCTTCCATAAATTCAACGTTGACAATTGCAGCCAATTTTGAAATCCGCCTTCACTCAGCGTCAAAGTTCACCTTTGGAGGCACGCTTGAACCAATGCCGAATTTTACCCTTTGAGGCACGTTTTGAAAATTGTAAATAGAGTAGAAGTTTCCACTTCGGATCTGGAATACGACTGAACTAAGATAGTGTAGTATGAATCTTAGAGTAGGCAAGTAGCCAGGGGAAACCCTAGAAACATATTTGAGTTATGTAGAAGTTTACACACCTAGTTAGAGAGAGGGGGAATACAGAGAAAATTAGCTGTAAGAGAGAACTGCGAGTTCGCAGGAGGAAAATATTTTGAGTTACTGTAATTTTGAATGTAATCTGTAGCCATTGGGCACTTGTGAATATAATAGAATGGAAAATTGATCCAAATGTGTGGTGTTTGGACTGTGTGCATTTTCCTATTGTTTTCTGTTTTCATGAACAAGTAGATGGAACTGTGAATTTTCCCAGTTTCAATTGTTTCTCTTCATTGAAGCTCTGCAAGGTGTGAATCGAGCAAAGAGAGAACAACAAGAGATCAGGAAAAAATTCTTTGTGGGAAACCCTTTGGATTTGAATCATCGAATCCCTTGGATGCAAGCAGTGCATGGGAATTCAAGGCCTACACAAGGTAAAGCTCAAGAGGCATAGTGTTTCAGATAAGCGTTATTGATACCCAGAAAAACCCATCTCCCTAGAAGAAGCGAAGGCCGAGTCTTCGAGGACTTATAAATTCTTCTAAGTCTAAAGCGAGCAGAAGCTCAGGAGGAAGAACATCATCAAGCGTTAGANAGGAGGAAGAACATCATCAAGCATTAGATCATGACGGAAGATCCCGCAGACCATCCGATTTGAGGGAGAAGCAAAATCTTTAACGCTGCGTAGATCCAGGAGGGGAGATCTCGGAGATCTGAATGGATAGTGGAGAACTCTTGAGGAGAGTCACGAAATACTGCCAATCGTGGGATCAAGTGGAGTTTAGAGGAGGTCAGTGACGAGGAAGAGATCTGAGTCGTAGATCTCACGGACCATCGTGAGCTATCGATCAAATGCCAAGGCATTTCGGCGTTTCGGCACTTCGACATTTCGATAATCGGGAGTTCCAAGGAACAGGGATACGATAGAGGTCCTTGTCTCTCGAAACACCAAATCATGAAATAGCAAGATCAAACGTGGGCCGTAGATCTCAGGAGCTATTGTGAGTCATGGATCGAACGCCAGGATATTTCAACATTTCGGTGTTTCGGTGTTTCAAAATTCCTTTTCGGTAAAATTCCCAATCAGCCCTTTCAGCATTTCGACATTTCAGCCACCGGGGGTTCCAAGGGGCAGAGATATCCCTTGCAATCAGATTTCCCAAAATCGCGAAACTTGAAGTTGTGATTCAAAAAAACCTGGAGGATAAGGCGCTGGGACATTTCGACAACCGGAGACTCCAAGGAACAAGAATACTCCTTGTGTCCTAATTTCGAGAAACACAAAATCCCAAAGGAACAAGCGCCGGGACATTTCGGCATTTCGGCCACCAGGGTTCGAAAGGGGAAAGGAGGGACCCTTGCATCGCGATTCCCCGAATCACAAAATTTGATAGCACTTTGGCATTAAGTGCATGGACATAGAGTTGTGTTCACATGGATGGAGGCTAAGGGAGTATCCAAAGCCTGCTAAGCCCTTTTCAGAATTTTGAGACCTGGGAGGTCGAAGGGCCAAGAACCGTCTGCCACCGGAATCATGAAATTGTGAATTCTGAAATCCTGAAAGGCGGAATATGGTCACGAGTAGATTTCAACATTTTGGGGTTCAGGTGTTTGAGGGACCAGGAGTCAGGAGACGTGGAGTCTCGGCTCACGAAATCATGAAAATATGAAACATGAAAAGGAGGCACGCACAGGTTTTCTCAAGACCTATACCAGAGGACGAAGGGACTTGTGGATTCGTCCAAAGGGTTCCAGCAGGAGACCGAAGGGCCATTTTGGCTCAAGGAAGAGAACGATCTAGAGACCGGTAGGTTGCAGAACCCTGCTGAGGTAGGGGGTCTACATCAATTCCTCTTTCCATTCTTGTTCTTATCTTTTCTTAGCATAGTAACTTCACGCTACTGAGGGTCTTTCACAGGGTTCGAGGGTAATACTTTTTCTCTTAATGTTTCTAGAGTAGGTGCTCTTCTCTTCTACATGTATAAGTTCTTTAAGCCTTCTTGTGTTCTTTCAACTAAGGGTCTCTGGCCCTTAGTTGCTTCGACTTGTTCTCCTATTCTTATAGTAAGTGCGCTATTCTCCAAGCCATGAAATCTCCCAATTCTTTATTTTTATGGTATATAGCTTCCTCTTCTTCTTTCCTTTGGATATGATCTCTCTCAATCCAATTCCTTCCTAACAAAAGTGAAAAAGGAGTGTTGTTCTCAACAAACTTAATGACCTCGAATTCTTCTTATGTCAATGTTCCATGAGAACTCATAGGAACATGAGTAAGTCTTCCACATAGGGTTATTGGTTTTCCTTTAAACAATCCTATTCCTTCCAATGAAGGAATCATAGCAGGATTTCCTAAACTTTTCCAAGTACTTTTTGTCATGATATTAACCAATGTTTTTGCATCCAATACATAATCTATGTCAAAGTCTCCTAGTCTTGTTTCTATGAACTCTTTCTCTTTTAAGATCTCTGATAAACTGATGTCTCTGTGATCATTCAATGTTTCTTTCATCTGCAATAATATAGCCTCAAACTCTTTTTGGTTCTTTATCATATTCATAGTCTCTTGACCTTCCTCATGGTTTTCTTGTTTCATGTTCATCTTCTCAACTTTAGCAATCATTCTAGGGAAATCTAAAATTTCATGTCCAGTAGCTTTACAACAAAGAAAATAGGACCTCTACCAGGTCACTCCTTAGCAACATGTCCCGGTCTTCTGCAATTATAACATAATGTCAATCCTCTCTTTCTCTTAAACGATCCCCAACCTTTCTTGTACTGTGAAATGGGATCACAATAATGGACCTGCAAAAAATTCTTTCTAGGATCCTGCATCCACTTGTTAGTCCAAAAATTATTTCTATGCATAGAAATAACATATCTTTCATTATTTCTATCAGATCTATTCATATCATATCTTCTTTCTTCGAGTCGTGCCCTAGTTTTCAGACTAGGACAAAATCTATCAAACATACCTAGATCCATTCTTTCGAAACAAAAATTTCCACTTATCTTACCTTTATCAGAGAACAAAGATTTTAGATCTTACCTCTTTTCTTTAGATAGGACTTCTCTTCTTAGCACAAAGATTCACAAGTCAAGTAGAGTATTGTGCACTACAACAACAGATCTATGCACATAGCTTTCTATTTTCCTCAGTTCCTAGCAATCATAGTTTCAGGTCCCGGCAACAGAACCATTTGTTGGCACAGGGGCAGACCCGGGGTTCAATGCTTCAACAACGCACCAACAAAACCCTAATTACCGACCCTTTCGACAACACTTGCGAAGCAGATGAAGTCTCACCTGAGGTAGAGGCAGAGAGGTTGTAGGAATCAAGTGTCTACAACCTAGCTGGGACACAGCTCTATGATCACAATAATTAACAGAGCACTTAGCAATCAGCATTCATTAGTCTTTTACCCTTATTCACATCGCAGATTCAAACAATAATTACAGAAAAATGCATTATTCAACAGTATCTAAGCTTATCTAACCATTTAGCACCTAGCATCAAACATATCTATCATTCATTCATGTTATTAAGCACTAAGCTACTACATCAGATGCATCTAATATACATAAAGATTCATCACTAAGAATAAATCACATCAATAGCACAAAGAAATCACAACACATGATATACGTGTTTCAACCCTAGCGTGGGGCTACATCCACAAAATATTCTTCTTTATTATCTTCTTACATGCACAGAGCCACAAAACCAACTCCACATAGGATAGGAGATTTGTGTGCACTTCACTAGATCCTTCTTCCCCGAGTTCGGCACAGAACAAAACCTTCTTACAATCACTTGCACTTAGCTCTGCAAGTTCTCAACACATAGTATGCACAGAGCCTTTACAACTAATCACACTTAGCAACCTTTACATATATTGCACAAAGCCAACTTAGATCTGATCGAACTTCTTCTTACATGGCCTAGATACTTATTTATACATTTACAAATAAGGCCTAAGCATGGGTAAACCCATGGGCTGACATCCCATATCTGTTACATAAGCCCTAAACCCAAAAAGCCTCTAAAAGGGGGCAAGATCCCGCGATCTCCGCTTCGCCTGGGTGCTTTGTCTTCGACTAGCCTATCAAAGTCCCAAAAATGGTCAAACATGACCAAGGTTCTCCAAAACTTGGTCGAGGGCCAACACACCTGTAATATTAAAAAAATGAAATATTGCAGTAATATCCTAAAATAAATAATGAAATTTCGGAAATTTAGTTGTTGTAGTCATAAGTTGTTACTATATTTAACATTTACCTGCTGAGGCACAGCAGGTGCCTTTCCACGGTCACCTTGGACATATGTAGTGTGTGATTTTCCATGGTCACCCTGGATAGATGTTGACACAATAAATTAATCAACAAAAAGTTATGAAAGTAATTGTAACATTAAAAAATGAAATATTGCAGTAATATCATAAAATAAATAATGAACAATGAAATATATGCAGTAAAAAATTGAAATATTACAGTGATAAATTATAACAATGATTGATCAAAGGTTTATTTGAATGGTATGTAAGATATTTACCCCCATAGTCGCACCCCCTCCATCTATTCGATTTAAGTTGTAATCAATCAACAACTCTTCAATTGGAACTATTGTTTTTGTTGCACATACAAATATATGATTTCCTTCATGTCCCTCAAATATGAAATTTGGTTTCTTAGTTGTTGCCATTGGTCGTGTACTATTTATAAAGCCTGCAATGTTTCTAGAAGCTTTTTGCCTTCCATCAATATACATAGTCACCCCTTTATTTTGATTGTTATCTACTAGTTGTATATAATTTGCAGCAACTCTGTATCTCCACATACTTTGTGTATATCGGACCAACATCAACCAGTGATTGTATTTGTATAATGGTCCAACATACTCCATCAATTCAGTTACAGTGCCATAGCCGACCTTTATGCCATCCATGGAAAATAACCCCAATCCATGTAAGGACGAAGGAGCAATGCGATACATTCTCCCACTAATGAAGAAATTTGCATCCACTTCAAGCAGCTCCTTAGGTAACCATCATTGCACTAGATGTCTATACCTCAAGGGAAACTCAATGTCACCTATTCTCTCAACATCATAATTACATGACCCTCTGTTGGAAATAAAAAATTGCATGCGTATACGAAATATTTTCCTTACCTTTTCAGATCTAGTTGATCTAGAACTGGTAGATCTAGTACAACATGTCTCACTTTCAAACTCTCTAAGTATATATTGATCATCACTTAAGGAATATAGATCTGAAAAATACCTATTTGGTGGTACCTACACTCGTTAAAACAAGAAGATAATTTATCGTGTGAATATAAGTTTGTGGTACCAACACTCGAAAATGAGAAGATAAGTTAGCGAGCAAATATTCAGGGAACCCATGTTTTGGTTGGAGAATATACTTGATTCTATTGTATGTAAACTTATTGAGGTCCTTATTTACTTGATTCATATCATACTTGGCATCCCATTATTGTTATCTTGGTATGATTTGGGGTGTGAGTCTTCTCTTTTATAGAATGGACTAGATTGTAAGATTTGTGAAAACCATGGAAGAATTTAAGATGAAAAAGGTTCTTGGTGACCCTCAAAGGCACCCAATCATTGAACTTCCTCTTCTAAGAAAGGTTGAATGACAAATCTTACAATATAGGCCATTCTTGAATCCAAAATAAATTCCATACTTAGCCTTATCGAAACTTTTGTTATACCTACATTTACTTCTTATTTTCTTTCAGACAATGGATATGTCAAAACATGCTCTTGAAGAACTTTAAGATTTCAACAAGGCTTTCCTAATTCTTGACACATTTTTCAATACTTCCCTAATTGGCTTGTTATAATAACGTAGCTTTTATGAAATTGGATTCTTCATAACTTGAGGGTCTTCACTCTTCTTACGACATCCATTTGTACCTCTAGGATTTATGGGCTTAGGTAGTAAGAGAAAAACAAATTTATCCAGATTGAATGAAGGGTTGGATAAGGAATTCTATCAATAATTTAATCAATGTATCCATCATCTAGAAAGCAATGATTTTAGCCTTCCTCTCGGTTGGAAACTAGCTTGTATGGTGTGTCGGTAGAAGAACAAAGCTACAAGTAGGGATGGAACCATGGATAGGTAGTGGTGAAAATTGCATGCTTCCACATCATATCATAATGTTTTTAGGGTCTCGAGGCTTTTATAATTTGTCTTGGAGAGCTAACTTGAATAAAAATACTATTTGTCACCAAGCTTGGCTTACCCGGAGGGACCTAGTTTCCGGGACAAAGATGTTGATACTTGGGATATATATGTTGGAAGTCTCAAATCAAGTTTTGTAAGGATCAAGGAAAAGGAACATACATTGGTCTGGTATTTGAATCCAATAAGGGATTATGCTCCTAGAGTAGGCTATAGGTCCTTGGTTGCATGAGGGAATGAATCTCCTTCACAATGGTGGTGGAAAAAGGTATGGTGGTTGAAATTCCTATTTGAGTCACAATTTTTTATGTGGCATTTACTAAATAATAAATTACTCACTTGGGATTCCCCAGGGTGTAGAACAATCAGTGATGGAGTGTATCGTGAAGGAACATTATTATGTGAAGTCACTAGTTTGAAACCCTCGACTAGCCTTATGTGTCGCGTGAGGGGCCAAGTATGCATTCATGGGGTTATAGTGTTAATGGTCGGATAACACGACCACGTGTCACATGAGTACATTCCTGACTAGTTGTTGATTTCCCCTATAAAAAAAATGTACTCCCTTGGGATATCCTCAAGAAAAGGAACACATTTGGTCTTGGATGGTGTGGATTATGCAAGGCAAGTGAGGAAAAAAATTACAATTTAACTATGTATTGATCCTTTGCTAAATATGTTTGGATATAAGTTGAGGGTATCACAGGTTTGGGAAATTTTTGGTCAGGGGATTCCATTAAGGAGGGCCTCAAGAATTGGTGTGGAAATGTTGCCACAAATAACTCAAGAGCTCTCCCTTTAATTATAACTTGGGGAGCATGGTTGGATAGGAATGCAAATATTTCTTAGGATAGGGATACTATTCCTTTTCAATATGCCATTCAAGGTTTAAATATCATCATCTCCTTCACTCAAAGCAAGGCAATTGAGATCCCAAGATAAATAGTGGAAAAATATATTGGCAAGAGTATGCCTTGAGATTTCTTTGATGGAGGGGGAGGAACATGAGGGGTAATTCACCTATCAAAATATCATTGTATAAATTTTAAATTTGGAATGGTAAATGGTTCCAATAACTTCTCAGAACTCATCTCTTTAAAACTTGTATTGACTTTGTTTTTGGAACATGGAGTAGCCCACTTACAGGTCTCTGGAGACTCTCTATTGGTAATAAAATGGATGAGGAAGAATTTATTTTAAGGAATTTTACTTTACAACCACTATTTAATGAGGTATTGGGTCTTTAGACATGTTTTCCTTCTATCTCTTATGAGAATATTTTCAAGGAGAGGAACATGTTGGCTAATGGGACTTGGAATTGGGAGAGGTGTTCGGTTAGTTGTGGAAGATGAGGAAGGAATTCAAACACAATTTTATCATATTTCTTTTTTATATGATCATCCAGTGTTCTTATATTTGAAAACTCAACATATTGTTTTTTTGTTTCATAAAGTGGACATTACATTTAAAGTGAGGGTCAAGAAATATCTTCTCACCCACTCTTCACTACGCACAACAATAGCCTATAAAAATGAAATATGCAAACAATGATCTACCAACTATGGTGCTTGAAATTTTATATTTGGGTTTTCTTTGCAAATATGTGTTTGTATGATGGTCACTCTTGGGTATCTAGAAATGTAGAGGGAAACTAAGCCTAAGCTAGTTGAATGGTTCAATTCATTGGTAGATCTCTACAAGATAACCTAATACAATGTTCATAGCGCATGGTTTAACATTTAACATACTATATAACCTAAGTAACAATTCAAAGGAAAAGCTACATTGCCAATATATCATGCATTTTTTTTATAGGATCCATAATACATAAATTTAGTTGAAAATATCAGTTAGAGAATCAAATTTTATAGGAACCTCATGAGGGTATTTTTGTGCACATATGGAGCCACTAGCATTTTTATTCCCTAAAATTACCTGTCAACATTTTTAGGGATTTTCATATGAAAATATTGGAAATTCAACAACTCACCATTGTACTATGCCTCCTTGCCGTCAAGCTCTCTCTCATGGTGCCCTCTATGAGTACATACTATATAACCTAAGTGATAATTCAAAGGAAAAGCTACATTGCCAATATATCATGCATTTTTTTGTAGGATCCATAATACATAAATTTAGTTGAAAATATCAGTTAGAGAATCAAATTTTATAGGAACCCCGTGAGGGGATTTTTGTGCACATATGGAGCCACTAGCATTTTTATTCCCTAAAATTACATGTCAAAATTTTTAGGGATTTTCATATGAAAATATTGGAAATTCAACAACTCACTATTGTATTGTGCCTCATTGCCCTCAATCTCTCTCTCCCGGTGCCCTCTGTGAGTTGTGTCTCCTTCCTAACCCTGACCTCAAGATATTTCTTCTGACCAGTGCCCTCCGTGAGCTCTCTTTCTCCTTTGTAACCTTGCTCATGAGATCTCTCTCCCAATTCCCTTCCTTCTATATCTCCTTCCTTCTCCAGCATTCCCTCCAACTCACGAGTCACAGTGTGCCCTAGTCTCCTCTCGCTTGAAAGAAATGAATTTTCCTCGGACTGGTTTGATCGACTCTCACTCGCATCGATGAAATGGAGAAATGTGTATCTCCCAATTCCCTTCCTTCTCCATCGTTCCCTCCAACTCACGAGTCGCATTGTGCGTGCCCTAGTCTTCTCGCGCTTGATCGACTCTTGATGGACTAGTTTGATCGACTCTCACTCGCATCTCAAAAATGGAGAAATGTGGGTTGAAACAATATTGAAACCATGTATATTCGTGATTAGCTTCTCCTTTTCATTATTTTCATTCCATAAATCATCCCGCCTAATTTTGAATCTATCACCTATCAAGAGGTGTAAGACATGTCACACTTAATGGGGTATGAAATTTTTGTGACTTAAAAACCATTATGCAATTCCTTATTCAAACATTCCCCTTAGAGGTGTGCTAGTCCAAAAGGGGAAAATGATACACTTAGGGTAATTTCATCCTAGTGGAGACAATAAAAATGCCCAAATTTCATCGATCTAGCAAAGCCCCATTGACAACCCAGAGAATAGTTATTATCTATTCTAGCTATAAGTATAAATATACATGTATTTGAACGTATTTTATCATAGAGACACCTTTTATAGTTCAATATGGAGGAGATGTGTAATGTAACATAATGTTGAATTCAATGTACATCGATCAAATATA
>JASDQU010011057.1:202937-224503 GCA_032191745.1 Picea mariana
AAAAAAAAAAAAAAAAAAAAAAACCGTGTGAAGTCGAGCCTGATTCACATTATAAACTAGCCTAGATGCATATTAACCTATAATCTATCAATCATTGAGAGGGATCAAATAATTTGAGATGAAAACCTCTTTTAGAGTGAAAAAACCTGGGTAAATTTTTGTATGTCAGGGGATTTGATCCCTCTTGACACTTGATAAATCCTAGGATATAAAGATAAATCTAGGTTGGTTAACAATAACAACACTATTGTGATAGATAATAACTAACTTAGTTATCGTCTAATCTTTTGTTCTTAGGATATTTATCCAAACCAACAACGATGACATTATTGAAATAATCTATCCTAGATAACAAAATAAGACACTATTCCAATGCTTGATCCTATATAACAAAAAAGACAGTGTTGCAATGATCAATTCTAGTGAAAATTGACACTATTGAAATAGTTTATCCTAGAGAAAAAAAAATGATAAGCTAAATTTACTTTGCTTAGGTGGACAAGGTCCTGGTCCCAAGTCTTACTCAAGCAAGGTCTAGGTCCCAATTTTTTTTTATATAAGTAATTATTATTGTGAAACATGCCTATTATATAATGAGTAACCACCATTGGATCTTTGGCCAACATATATAAATGTCATAAACATCAACAATTTCAAAATCCATAGAAGGTCTCTATTCCTTTGTGGAGTAAGGATCATCCTCATAGCAATGTCATGGAAAAACTAATTCCACTAATGTCTTCCTTCTTCATTGATGAATTTTCATGAGCACTGCAAACAATTGTGTGCATGAAATATATTCATGTTCATCATATTATAAGTTTATATGTGTTGCATTCACATGGAAAATCCAATACCTAAAAAGTAGATGGAATCTTGATTTAAAAGTAGGACAATGAATAATTATATAACATAACTCTTGAATGAATGGTTTATTCATCAAGAATTAGAATAGAGGTTCTTGATTGTTTTTATTAGGCTTAGATGATTTATTCCTAAAAATCTAAAGACATAATACTCACTKTATACACCACAAGCAATGGTTGTGTTAAGGAATGGTTTGGTAACAATTTGAATTCAAACAATGAAGATCCTTATTAGTAATGAAATAGGATTTTAAGTGGTCTAGATGCATTCTACAATTTATTACAATAATAATATGGTATCTACAAAAACTACAAAGATGAATATGAAGAACTAATTTTGTAGAAATTGTAGGAAATTTGCAAGAATAAATATATTTCCTTGCAAGAATCTCATGATCGACTTCCTAAACAATCAAATTCCTTACAATGGTTTTTTCTTTATTGTGAACACAAATGGAATATTGAATGAATAGCTATTGACCATATTCCACTTATTTCCCACCCAATTACAGACCATTCACTTATGTGGGTATAATATGAATCTTTGAGTCTTGAAACCCTCCCATACCATCAAGGCATGCATCTAGTGCAACCATGTCAAATTTCAATGACGACAAGAAAAGTTTGATAAAATTTCATCGTTGGCCACATTAACTGGTCACTTTGCGAGGTCGAAGAGAATCAACACTTATTCTAGTAATCAACACTGGTCATGTGCCTATATATAATTGGTCTTCTCTTTGGTCACCTTTTCCTTCTCAGTTGTAACACAACCATGTMTTCTTTGACCCSTTTTCATGACCTAACCTTGATAAATATTTATGGAATATATCGCAAGTTTTTCAAAACACACTAATACTCGATAGACAAGTACTCGAAAAATTTCACAAGCTTCGTCAGTTATTTGATCTTATCTTTGATTTTTTCTCTCATATAAGCTATTGACCATAGTCATGTTATTGCCCACCCAGTTACAAACCATTCTCTTATGTGGGTATAATATGAGTAATATTTGAGTCTTGAAACCCTCCCATATTGTCAAGACATTCATCTAGTGCAACCATGTCAAATTTCAATGAATACAAGAATTAACGTTTGAGAAAATTTCAATGTTGGCCCCATTAACTAGTCACTTTGTGGGGTCAACAAGAATCAACACTTATTCTAGTAATCAACACTTGTCATGTGACTATATCTAATTGATCTTCTCTTTGGTCACCTTTTCCTTCTCAGTTCTCACATGGCCATGTCTTGTTTGACCCCTTTTCATGACCTAACCTCGATAAATATTTATGGAATATATCTAGTTCAACCATGTCAAATTTCAATGACTACAAGAAAAGTTTGAGAAAATTTCACATTGGCCCCATTAACTTTTTCAAGACGATTTTTTCATAAGGATGCTAGAGAATACATTAGCATATGTGATGAATGTAAAATAATAGGTGGCCACATAGGTTGATGAAATGCCTCTACAACCCCAAATTTCATTAGAGTCATGTTGGGGAATATGTTTCATGAAGTGATACTTGAACTCACTATCACCTAAAATCTCTTCTTGCTAAACTCACTTTCGACCTAGATAACTCTTTGTGGGCCTTCGAAACTTACCCTAGACATATTAAGGCCTCCAATGAAATCTTTCCCTCTTCTACTTGTGGTTGTTTGTGTAGGTAGATAGGATATCAATAGAGTGGAGATAGAAAGGCCCTCGAGGTCCTCTAGGAGAATCTACACAAAGCACCAGGGGTGACAAGGTGCATACATTGTTATATTAAACTTCTTTGATTTCTCCTTCTTTGAAGCCATACTTCATTGTCCAATTATTAACTAGGCCTCAAGTGTTCTAACTCTAATCCTAAGCCACTTACTATCAATAGAGTGGAGACAGAAAGGCCTACGAGGTCCTCTAGGATAATCTACACAGAGAACCAGGGGTGACAAAGTGCATACATTGTTATATTAAACTTCTTTGATTTCTCCTCCTAGAGGTCATCTAATTCAATCCATACCTTGGTTCCAAGCATTCTCATCTACCAAATTTCAGTCCACACTAGATTATAAGCAGGTCAAGTAGTACATGAATAGGTGTAGTCACGCCTTAATGGGGTCAAGTAGTACATGATTAGGTGCAGTCGCGCAGATCTCCTCTTGGTTTCGAGAATAGTTCATTCTCTACTAAACAGGAAAAATCATGTGAAGGTGAAATCTNATCACTCTCAAATTCCCCATACCTAATTTAAATTTATAAAGAACATGTAACATACTCTATTATACAAAATAAAAACATACAAAGATCATATAAAAGATATAAACACGTACCTTTTCTTTTCAACAATTAAATATCATTCATATTCTTCTTCATCCATCTCAACATCTGTATCGGGATCTGGTTCAGAATCGATATTGGTGAAAATCTCATTCATATATACATCATCATCAACGTCATTTTCGCTAATATAGTAATCGATATCGTCAATGAGATCGTTGCCTACTACATTTGGATGATCATCTTCTTCCACTTCTTCATCTGACACATCAACTACATCCATCTACTCTTGATTTGCATAATCATGATCTTCTTCCTCATTACTATCTTCTTCCTCGACTACATGATTATACTTTATTGGTCTTCCTCTTGGATCATATCTAACAATGTATGACCAACCTGCTTTACCAGGTACCTCTGATTAAAATACTTGCTCACATTGACTTGGAAGAACATAAGGCTTTGTACCCGGTTCAAATGCCCTTGTATAAACTATGGTAAATCCATTATCATGCTCTATAACAGTTCTTTCAGGATCACGTTCATGCATTCATAGCATGTACCATTTCACCTCAAACAAAACTATTTAAAAGGAATTAAAATCACACTCAAATATATCCTCCAAATTCCCATGGTACATATTCTCAATTTCTTCTAGATGTCTGTCACTTCTAGAGGAAACATTGGTGACCTTAAACACTATAGTTATCCCACAATCCGAGTTTTTCATCTTATCATCCAACATTTTGATATGAAATTTACAACCATTACACCACATAGCCTTGTGATGTTTCAACTGCAACATGGACAACAAGTAAAAAATACATTTCCAATTAATAAATGTCATATAGGACTTAGTAAATATATATTTCAAAAATTAAACAAACCAAATACATAGAAAAATTGGGAAATAACTAGGAAAATGTGGGTAAACAATTTACTTGTTTGTTTATCTTTTAAACCAAAGGCTAAATCAACTTCCCTTGACATAAGATCAGAAAATTGATCTCGATGACGATGCGTAGTTTTAATCATCTTACTCACCCCTTCCCATGATAACCTACCAAAGTATTCTTCACAATATTCTATACAATGCTCCATCCAATCAAGGTTTTTTGCAATGTATAAATGTAAAGCATCCTACTCTCGAGAAACTATATGATAAAATAACAATTTAATATCATTAATTAGCTATTGTTAATAAAGGCATAGTTTAATATAGTTCAATATCCAGGAATAAAAAATATAAACATCAATATGATCAAATAAAATTAGAAAAATAAATGTGTAATATATTAAATCTACGTCAACATCTAATAATTACCTTTCACAGTCCTCATTTTAAATTTCCCCAATAGGACCTCCCCTTCAAAAGATTTTATGGAGTCGAGATGCCAAATGTGAGGCACATTCATATTTTCTGCTAATTTAGGTAGATATTGACTAATATACACCATGCATTGATATACCATATATCCCTCAACCATAGAACCCTCAAGACGTGATCTTTGTCTAACAAAAGACTTCAATGACTTCAACTTCCTCTCCACCATCCACATCGACCTTGTGTGTATTGGTCCACATAATTCAATCTCCTCAACTTGGTGTATGAGGTAGTGTTCTTGTGCATTGAAAAATGTTGGAGGTAGATACTGCTGCATTTGACACATTAGTCAGGGAATTTCTCTCTTCTAATACCTTATATCTTCTTTATGGATTTCTTTTGAAGAATTCCACCTACAAATGATGCAATAAAATAATATCAAGGCATACATAAATTTGTAGATAAAACATAATATGTCAATAAGTTCCACTACAAATCACATAAGAAGTACATTTTCCATATAAAACATTATTTACCTCTTGTATTTTCCAAGTACATAAATAATTTGTTTTATGTTTTTGTCAAAGTCATCTGGGAGAGATGAAGGTAGAACATACTGTAACAAAAAAAAAAAAATATTATTTGTTCCCCAAAAATGCGTACCAATAAGGAAGTATATTATAACCTACTAATTACCTTAATGAATGTATGTTAGTCATGTGTTTTAACCCCACCAAAATCACCTTTTTCTTTTAGATATTTTGTATGTTCGACGAAAACCTCGTCGGAAACCTAATTTTTAGAATGACCTCTTTTATGATATTACTTTGTTGCTCCGTCAATAACCAAGGAAGGATAGTATTTTGTTCACGACCATCACAATTAGAATTAATAATAACACTTTGCAATGCGTGATTAGCTTCCTGGATGTCACTACAAATCTTTCCAATTCTCTCTTTGTCATTCCTTCCATCTAATATTTGCCATAACAATTCTGTTATGTTCTTCCTGATATGCATTGTATCAAACAAATGAACTATTTTTAGGTGCTTGTAGTATGGCAACCTACTGAATTGCATCGGGTAAATTTTTGTTCCTCGTGGAAGCCTATTCGTGCCTTAACGACATTCATGAAACATCAACAAAATGAAATTAACACTAATTAATCAAACAAAATGAAATTAATACTAATGAAATTAACCAAAGATTTATATAATATATCATATGTAAATAATTTGCATACCTTGACGATTTCTAATATATTCCAACTTCCATAGGTGAGGTGTCATTCTTCGTGGTTTTTTTCCATTCTCTTCTTTACCATTGAATTTTTTTTTGTTTGTAGTTCGATAACTATGGTTCTTAGGCAGAAAGTGCTTATATTCATCAAACACTTCCTTTCCTAAACTCCTTGAACGACGATATTGTATCCCGGGACCACAAATTGGGCATGAAAATTTACCCTTTGTTTGAAGACCTACAAGATATATGAATTAATGTAGCGAATTAGAGTTACAATTTAAAATAATGCATGATATTTTCAATAAATATATATAATATTAAATCAAAAAATAAAGTAGAAATATACCGCAAAAATGTGTTAACTCGGGAGCATCATGAATTATCCATGATAGTATTCCATGGAATTGAAATCGTTTTTGCCCTATTGGTCTAGAGATGTCATACATAGTGATGCCAACCCATAACTTCAACAACTCATCGATAAGAGGCTCAATATATATGTTCATATCTTTAACCTAGTACTTGTTATAATATAGAATATCGTGTGCTCGTTTTACCATTGATGATACCCTTGTCACCCAACCATAGGCCTAAGCCACCCTCCGAGCACCTTAACCTTGACTGAGAATTACTCCAAAAGCAAACCCTAGGCTAGATAGCCAAACAAGGTGTGGCGCATCTTCCTCCAAGGATAGTGCACCAACAATAGCTGATCAGATAGTCCAAACCCTAGCCAAGAGATATTCACATGTGTGCACCTGCAACCCTCCTCCACATGTGCGCACCAAACTGGGAACTGTAGTGCGCACCAACTGGGAACTACAATTCTGAGATGATGTCAAATGCGAACTGGCGCCCTGTATTTATACTGGTTCTGCCAGATTTGTTGGGGCCAACTTCTCCTTCTGGATATGTGTCTGTTCAGTATATTATTATTATTTCTGGCCGACTTCTTCTCTTGGAGGCTAATAACCTAATATAAATTATCTTCTTGAGCCGACAAGACTTCTAGGGTTATTAGCCAACTTATTAGGGTTTCTATTGCTTCTCGGAGTCTTCTATTCTCGTCAGGTTCACACGTGGAGGTAAATACCTCCCGCAGCTACCATAATATCAACAGTCCCTCCTAGCTAGGGAAGTATTTCAGGTAATGGTCTTGAGCACAGAAACATACCATTTACCTGGTAGCATCAATATAGTCGTCTCGACTATCTCATGACTAGATCATGAGCATCACCATCACCATCAGTTGCATCATCTCTCAAAACCATACTTCATTTTAGTAATTAGACATGATGTTGGATAATTCACTCACACCATACAGTGATACAAGAGCCACTCTTATAATCTAGAGGAGTAAATGCTCTGAACCAATTTTTGTTTGGAAAATCTTTGTTCATCATTCGTCTGGATGGTGATTATTTTCAATAAACTGTTGATAGTCTTCAAGGCAGTTAGAACAGAAATAGAACACAACTGTGTCTATCCATAGTAGTACATAACTACAATCCAGTGGTTCACTACCACACCAAGTAACACACAAGCACTTGATCAACAATGTATAGTTGCGAATAGTGGAACATATCCACCACAGTAGTCTTCATCTACTGTCATACAGTTTTCATAACAAACATCTGATAGCAACCTGCATAGAAACAATGTTATGATATATACTGAATTATTTGGGCCAATCTTCCACTCACATCTGTGAGCTCTGAAAGAATATCTGCCTCACGAACAGTGGAACATATCCACCACAGTAGTATATCTCTACTGTCTGGAGATAGGTAGTCTCCATAACAATCCTCTGATGCCATCCTGCACAAAAAAATATTGTTAAAAATAAATTGAATCATCTGGGCCAATCTTTCACTCACGTTTGTGAGATTTGAAAGAATATATGCCCTCATCAGCAATGGGCTATCTTCCCTATTCTTCTCAAACAAGGAAGAAGGATTGTTTCTGATTTATGAGCATGGACCATTCCTCACCCTGGGCCATTCTTCCTACACTAATCATAGTGCACCCTGGAAATAATGTATAAACCCTAAAGAATGTCTGAGTCTGGACCATTCCTTCTACACTAATCAAAGTGCGCCCTGGAGAGAATGTATAAACCCTAAGGAATGTATGTCCTGGACCATTCCCCACCCTGGGCCATTCCTCCTACATTAATCAAAGTGCACCTTGGAGAGAATGTATAACCCTAAGGAATGTATGTCCCTGAATGTTGAGCCTGGACCATTCCCCACCTTGGGCCATTCCTCCTACACTAATAAAAGTGTGCCTTGGAGAGAATGTATAACCCTAAGGAATGATTGTCTAGACCATTTCCTTCATTAACCACAAGAGAAAAAGACTATCATGTATCAACCTCCAAAACAGACCATTCCTCATGTTAACCACAATGAGAAATCGTTGTCCGGCGAGGTGAGCCAGTCTTCTTGAGTAACCCTCAAGAAGAGAGACTTCCCTAGACCACTCCCCATGTTAACCACAATGGGAAGTCATTGTCTATGATACATCAGCAATCAGACTACTTCCCATGTTAACCACAATGGAAAGTCACTGTCTGTCAGAAATCTCAATCCACTTTCTGAACAGGAAAGCATCTGTCCAAGATGGACTATTTTTCAATTTTTAAAGATGAATGTCTTCAATAATGTTTTAAGTTCTCCCTCCTAACTCGAAGAGTCATTTCTTCCTTTTCCAATAAGAAGGAAGTTGTTTCCACAAGCTCCAGCTTGAGTATGCAAATTCTTTCATCTTGGATAGAGGCTTTACCAAAATGTATGCTTATCTGCTCATTTGTGGAGATATGTAATGGAGAATCATTTTCTCCTTTCTAGTCTTCATCATGGATAATGCAATGCTTGATTTCAAATGTACTTTAGTCTGGAACACTGTGAAGGCTTCATGTAGATCTGAACAATAGAGTATATCATTGTTGGAAAACTGGAACATATTCATGTGGTACTTCTTCTGTCATCATGAGATCTGATCTACTGAGTAATCATCTTGATGTTATAGTGAATCTTCACCATGCTTCTGTTGTGCACTAGAGATTATTCCACCAAGTTATCTTCTTCTATTTGTGTACGGAGTCTCTTTCTGGTATGCCTCGAAGTCTTGATATTTCTCTTCATATGCTCTTTATTCAATTTCTCTGGAGAACATTCTTTGCATTCATCTGATGTAGAACTCCAAATCATGGATGTTGTGGATGATATAACGACTCATGTAGTGATATGTGTGGTGTACTAGAACAAGTAATCATCATAGTCTTCTCCCTCCATCTAGGAGAACCTCTGGTTCTAGATCTCGCAATTCTTTCATTCATAAGTCTTCCATACATGGTTCTTCATCACGACTTTCAGTTCTTCTGCTTGATTGCTTTTAGTGAGTTCATATCAGGCTGGTAATCTTGTGATTCTTGACACAATGACTGGTTGTTCTAGTTCCTCTTTCTTTCTTGGAATCCTCATGTTCTTCTTCATGTTTTTCTTTAGCTCTTGAGTCCATGGAGTTTCTTATAGATTMCATGCCCTAAATATTCCACTTCTTTCTTTCATCATAGGATCACGGATCTGGATGAGAAATCAGGAATTTTTTAAGGCTTCTCTTTGAAGAAGTCTTCTTCTGCGATTGAACTGAACACGTACAGTCTTTCATGGCTKCTACCATGGATATATATACTTCATCATCTTCAATGGTTCATAGGATTAGCTCCCTCCTAATCCTTGCTTCATGTAAGAGTGCATATAATCGGCTCCCTCCGTCTAACGGAGTCCATGCTTCCATCTGCATCGTTATTGTCTTCTGCAATATATAATTGGCTTTCTTGTCTAACAGAGTCCACACTTCTGTCTTGTTGTCTTCTACAAAACGTCATAAGTCTTTTTCCAATTTCCTCTCGATTGTTGACTTCTCTTTGTCTTTGCTTCTACTGAGTTTCTTCATGATTGATTTAATAGCTTCCACCTGATTTGTATCTCAACTTTTCATGTGTATTATCTAATGATATCCATTTCCATCTTGTTTGTTCTTCCATAGATATAGTTCTTCTTGGAAAACATTATCTTCCAAGAGATAGATATACAAGATATGTATAGAGACGATCCAAACAAGATATGTACAAGAAATAAGAAGAGTGTCGTTACCTTTTTAGAAGAAGAAGTCTCTTCCATCCTGCTTAGTCTTCTTTGTAGGTTCCTTTTCTTCGGAAATTGATGCTTCATGTTTCTCTTTCCTTTTCTTTATCTCAAGACACCGATTCTTGTAGTGACCATACTTTTGATAGTTGAAGCATTGTACTTTTGAAATGTCTTTCTCTTGATTTGGCTTCCTCCTTGAACCAAACTTCCTTTTGTTCCTGAAGTTCTTGAATCTTGTTGTGAAAGCTTGATCATCGTACTTGTTTTGGGGTTTCTCTTTTGCATTGATCCTTGATTCTTCTTGAGCACAACAATTCCAAAGTATTTCAAATGTCAGGTATTCTTTTCTTGTGTTCATACTTGCGGAAAATGCATCCCATGTCTTGGGAAGACCATTGAGTACTATGTTCACCAATTCCTTCTCTGAAGTGATCTCTTCAATAGCTTGTAGTTGATCTCTTATCTGGGAGATTCTTACAAAGTATGATGTTATGTTGTCATCATCATTCATCTTCATGTTATGGAGCTCATTCTTTAGACTCATAACTTGTCCAATGTTTCTGACTGAGAAGAGATTTGTTAGGGCATCGTACATCTTCTTCAATGAGTCAAGATGGGAGATGTAGGGTATCAAGTGGTATTTTATAGAATCCACTATGATACTCATGGCATTGATGTCAACATCTTTGAACTTCTCCATAGCTGCAACATTCTGTGGTTCCTTCTCTTTTCCTTCTTCAAACTCTGGCTTCACGATCTTTCCTTTCATGATATCCAGCACTTTATTCTTGGCAAGGATGAGGTCAATCCTTATCTTCCACACTCTGAAGTTAGAGGATTCATCTAACTTGTTCTCAGACTTCATAGAGTTCATCATGGCTTGCTTGACTTGGTCAAACCCTAGATTTGACCAGAAATTCAAACTTCACGTCTTAGCTTTCTGAGAGTACCAGGAGATGTGCTAGGCTAGGGTGCACTGATCTGTCTGAAGATTAGGTCAATCCATTCACTTAAGGTGCTTTAAAAATAGGTTTAGGGTTTTTGCAACTACTTTTGCTAGTAACCCTAGCTGCAGTGTCTTGGAAGTTTCTTTTTCTAGTAACCCTAGCAGCAGTTCCTCAACAAGCTCAATATCCTAGCGGCTATGTTTCCTTCCAGCGTTTAGACTGAATGAAGGAGGTGTGGGCCCATAACCTGTTAGAATATATAAGATTGCGTGCTCATTTTACCATTGACGATACCCTCATCACCCAACCATAGGCCTAAGCCACCCTCCTAGCAGCAAACCCTAGGCTAGATAGACAAACAAGTTGTAGTGCATATTCCTCCAAGGATAGCGCACCAACAATAGCTTATCAGATAGTCCAAACCCTATCCAAGAGATAGTCCAAGCCAATACTAAAAACTAGTTTCTGTTGCAACTGCACCTGCAACCCTCCTCCACATGTGTGCACCAAACTGGGAACTGCAATGCACACCAACTAGGAACTGCAATTGTGAGATGATGTCAACTGAGAACTAGTGCCCTATATTTATACTAGTTCTGCCAAATTTGTTGGGGTCGACTTCTCCTTCTGGATATGTGTCTGTTCAGTATATTATTATTATTTCCGGTCGACTTCTTCTCTTGGAGGCTAATAACCTAATATAAATTATCTTCTTGAGCCGACAAGACTTCTAGGGTTATTAGCCAACTTATTAAGGTTTATATTGCTTCTCGGAGTCTTCTATTCTCGTCAGGTTCACACGTGGAGGTAAATACCTCCCGCAGCTACCATAATATCAACAGTACTTACCTAATTGGTTCAACATACATGATTAATTATACTTATCTATATGTCGTTATATGTAAAAGACATAATTACCATGCATGAAACAAATAAATGAAATATTTTGTCATACTTTAAAGCAAATAAAAGGTAATTAAATACCTAGAACAATCATTGCCAACATTGTGTGCTCTCTCTTGATTGACATCCAAGGAGGAAGGTTATTGTTTATAACAAAAATAGGCCACACTGAGTATGTAGAACGAAGCTCTCCAAATGGATTGACACCATCAGCTATCAATGAAAGTCTAACATTGCGAGGTTCTTCTTTAAAAATTGGCCACTTTTCTTCGATGTAATTCAATGCAGAACCATCTACAGGCATTTGAAGAACATCGTCTCGACTTTTGTTCTTTGCATGGAAATACATAAACTGTGCTATACTTTGGCACCTGAACTACCACTAGAAACGTGGAATTATCGAAATATAATGAAGAACTTTGCGAGGCACCTTCTTTGACACTTTATCGGTTTGATATCTGCTTATTTGACATTGTGGGAATTCATTTTCTAATGCATATTGTCCATAGTATATGATATGATCATTAGGACATGCATCAATAGCTTGATACTCCATTCCAATTTCTTTCATAATCACGGATATTTCTCAATATGTGCATGGAAAAATATTTGACGTTGGTATTAGAAATTCACCTAACAATCTACAAAATTCAAAACAATAAGTCAATGTAAACAATATTAACCATCAATATCACATCCATACTTTACAAAATAGAAAACAATAGTAATATAGGAAAAAATTGAACCTTTTAAGTACTTGTGAACATGCAGGCATAAATAATTAACAAATTAAATACCTTAGTATCTGTGTGAGGCATGTGTTTGATAAACCATTAAAAACCTTCAATTTCACCAACAAAAATATAGCATATAGAAGATTTGTTGTTGAGCCTTCATAAAGAGGTTGACGTGACTTCTCGAGTAGAGGTTCAACATCATGAAAATCATCCTAGTTCTCCTCATCCATTGGAGAAAATGTGTCTTGGATCAATCTATGTATCTCATCTTCCTGATTTGTATCACTAGCGTTATCTCCATCCATATCATCATTAATAACTTGATCGACAGCTTCAATATTCTGATCTAAAAGTTAATCACCCTATAAAGGAGTATTTATGCTAGTACTTGGAAAATAACTCTCTGGAGGTCGACATTTTGGGGGCATCGTCTATATATTTAAAAACAACGTAGTAAAGTTAGTGTGTATAGAAAATATTAAAAAAAAATGATAAGAAATATTACGAAAATTGATGACATGATGAATATTACAGAGAATAAATTAAATATTGAATAACCTCTTACCAAGGGATAATATGCATAACCCTCTTCGGCGTGCCCCTTCTCCCTACAATGTCTTTCAACTGTTGTTATTAAAAGTCTTCTTCTTTGCAAGCCCCTGCAATCATAGAAAGGGAAATAACATTTTCCATCACCCCTCGCCTATAATGTCGTTCTAAACTGAGCAAGCTTCCTGTCATTTTCATTCATAGTGACAAATCCTTGTACTGACAAGTAATTGTCTTACCTACACCATACCAAATAGTAAGTTGTCAAATTTTTATATTTTAGCTACTCTTTCGTGATATTTTAGCTACTCCTTTCGATTATGATATGTTTATTTACAGTGACCTACAATTCTCACAATTATTTTTTCTAAGACATTTTGACATGTTTTTTTTTTATTATCGATTAACTATTAATATTGATATGCTTCAATTTGTATTTAGAGTAGTGTGTACTGAATCAGCGTGGAAAATAATTACACACCATTTAACGAAAGTGGTCAAAATTTCTCAAACTTGAATCACTCAACACCATACACTAGCCTCTAGGTTGTTTTGTAGAGAAAATGTCAATCTTTGAAATTCACCACTAAAAAACGAATGTCATCCACTTGTCATCCATAATTGGGTTTGGTTGGTTTAAATTATGATGTGTTGATTTTCTTCTACTTACAATGGTCACAATTTTATGCTACTTATAGTGGTCACAATTTTATTTTCCAATACATTTTGGCATGTTCTCATTTTTCATTGTCTGACTAGTAGATTTCATCATGAAATTTTTATATTTTAGCTACTCCTTATTAATAGTGTATAAAAAAGTTACATCAACTACAAACTAGAGTTAATCACTACATCTAGAATTGCGTGTGATTATAAAAAATTGAGAGAAACAACATCACATAAGAATACAATGTTATATGACTAACCTAACCTAATACTAGACTAAAAACATGAAATAAATTAGATAGGCACAACATCATAGAAACAAAAAAGTTAGAGAGCTAACAAGGTCGCTAAGGGATAGGATTAGACCTAAGAGAATTTTTTTCCACTTTCTATTTCAAACATTAGTCCAACCAGTAAAGTTGTTATGAGTTGGTGGTTTTGTAATAAGGATTAAATTTACATAAGGAATTGTAGGCTCAAATTGATCTAGATTGATAATGACATCCGTTTTTAATGTTTGAATTGTCTTATTGATGGAGTAATTTTCCCTCTTATTAAAACGCTTCTTCAGAAAATATTTTTCTTGACATTTCACATGAATTTCCATATAATATACTAGCTAGATCCAAAAAACAATGACATAACAATTTTGAAATATGGTAATGCACATTTAATATATTATCAAGGAAAAAACAAGCTACATGAAATTTCATTTGAACAAAATTTTACAAGTTAAATGAGTATATGTCAATAAATAAATAAAAAAACATACTAACCTTGCAAGTTCAAAATCCGAGCTATGTAGATCAAGAATTGGATTTATTCAACCGGTGGGTGACGGAAAAAATAAACAACTCAAACAAAAGCCACGAATAGTGTCACAATTATAGCAAATGTGTCGAAAAGTCTCTTAAAGTCAGGTATATATAGATTGATTATCATCGATATAGCGATGAAAATGCATGAGTTAATGCACAAAAATTCAACTAGCCATTGCAAGCCACGTGTGTTAGAAGGCACGCTGAGATAGTCAATAGTCGTCGCTATAGCAACGAACTTTCGTGGCAATAGCGACGATAATTGCGGACAATTTAATAAAAAAATGAAAAAAATGCTTAACTTACTACATATTTTTCGAAGAATGTAAGAAATGTGGAAAATTTTCATGGAAAAATCCACCCATATGTAGTAGTGTGTTGACAATCTCATCCACATGGAGGAGATAGGCTGCAACATTTTCTTACTTTCATTTTCATACTCTCGAACTATATTCTATGAGTTTGGAGCTTAGCCTTATTGATATTGTCATCGCCTTCATAGATTTTTTGAAGTTTGTCCCAAATTTCCATTGTTTATTTGTAATGCATTACTTTGACAGAGTTTGAATTTGACAGATCGCACAAGATGGCATGCATGGATTTTTCATTGTTTTCACTAGAATTTTTCCTGGTCATATATGTCGTTGAAGTTGTTGGTGTTTTATAACCAGTCATGACTAATTACAAAATATTGAAACCAAGGGTTGTTAAATATATTCACATCCTTATGCTCCAGAAAGCATAGTTTGTTTCGTTAAACAGCGAAGCCTTGTTTGTAGAGAAACCTTTCTAACCAGCCATGTGTTCTCTCAATATCTACCTTCCAGTGGTTAGGCTATTTCCAAAGGAACATGCTTTGATACCAATTGTTTGTTGGAAATACTAAGACAACTGAGAGGGGGGGGTGAATTAGTTGTTATTCTGCTTAAACAATTTTATGCCTATTGAAATATTATTAATGTTCTCCAAGTGATCATCAAGATTATGCAAGTCATGAATAGCAGAAATAATAAATATCAATCACACATATGATATGCACATAGATAGATATTCATGAGGAAACCCATAAAGGGAGAAAACCTCTTCTTCTTAGAATGATAGGTAGTCTTTTAAGTTATGTACATCATCAATCTTTGAGCACCAACTCAAAATGAGGCTACAACCTCTTCTTTAACAAGATGCCACTTATAGAGAGCACCAACCCTCTGGTTTCTATAAAACCCACTAGAAGGAAGCCCCAACTACCTGAGTGTTCCAGCACCAACTAGATGGAAGAACCAACTTCTAGTCACACATGCACCAACCTATATAACAGAGAAAAAAGGTTTTCCCTTGCAGCACCCTACCACCCTGGTTTTTCTAATTGCAACCAAATTGAAGCTACAACTCCATGTGTTCAAGCACCCACTTGAAACTCTGAGGACAACAATCCTCCCTAGCACCACCCTACCACCCTGAAATATAAATCTTTGCTTGATGAAATTTATTACAGTGATACAGTATTTATCAATGGCTTACCAGTCTCATCATTGTTCTGCTACACTGTTGTACTCTTCCTACAAGCTTGTCTTCCTGCTCGCATCTTCTTGCACTTAAGTTCTTGTACAGTCTATTGTTTTCACCATTTTTGCTCTATCCATCTTATGTTCTTCATCTCTGCATTTTCTCTCTCATTTCATGTTGTGATATTCATTGCTTACAGCTCGACTACTTTTTACAAAGAAACAACAACCTCTCTTTGTCACGACATTTTTTTTTTATTCCTACTCTTGTTATCTGTTACATTCTGCATCTCCAACACTCAAGTCGGGAATCTCAAAAATGCTCAGGAATCATGATTCCAATGCTCAGGAACAATGATTCAACCACTTAGGAACAATTATTTAGTTAGTGTAACTGAATCGTAACTGATCAAGAAATCATGAGATGAAACAACAACCCTTCAATCAGATTCAGTTTGATCAGCGTCATTGGATTATACACACTGATGTTTTTTTTTTTTTTTTTCAATGCGTAACCTCTGATGTGGAGCCTAGCAGTGCTATCTCCTTCCCCTATCTTCCGTTGATGTGACCTTGGGCGACGATATCATGTGACCATGCAATTGTGGGTGTAGCCAAAGGTGGTTTGAGATCAATCCGCTTTTTGCCCCACAATTCACTACAGATCTCCGTGTATCCTTTCTCCAAAACTGTGGTTTTGATTGTGACCCACCTTCAACATTTTAAATTTCACACACCTTCAAACCCTATAATGTGATGGGACCGTCGATCTCACGATCTTGATGCTGCTCCTAAACTAACAGTTCAAATCTATCCTTTCAAGTTTTGTGGATCATATATAACCTTCCTAAATCAACAGATGTGATTTACTTCGTGATCTGGGCTCCGGGAGTTTCAAATATCAAACCCTGCTTTTCTTTGTACGCCAATCTTCCAGAGTCGATGATCTGTGGACACTTGTCCTTCTCAATCGACGGCTCTGCCTCTACTTTGGGAATTTGACCTTTCAACTAGATCAAAAATTCTATAGCCCCTTACTCGATTCAATGGCCGAGATCTCCTTTGCTACTCTGGGCTTCGGCGATTTCAATTCTCGACCTTCATGCTCTCCCAGAACGCTTTTAGCCAAAGTCCACAGATTCCTGCCATGTTTCCTCCTCAAATCAACGGTCCTCGTTCACTTCGGGACTTCAAGACTTTGTCCCTCGCAACTTCGGCTCTTCATCCCTTTGGCACTTCGGCCCTTTGARACTTTGTTCCTTCATCACTTCGGTTCTTCATGAATTCATCTATTCGGCCCTTCACGACTTCGGTCCTTCAACACTTTGACTCTTCGGCAACTTCAGCCTTCGGTACTTCGAATCTTTTGTCATTTTTTGGTGKTGAAACTCTCGAAGTAAATCTCCTGGAGTGGCGTAACATTACACACGTCACCTATTGACTTGGCACGGGCCGAGTGGTTTCCATGTGTCATTCGTTGATGTGGTATGCCACATGTCCTTGCTGACATGGTTTGTCATGTGTCCTTGCTAACATGATCTGCCACATGTCCTTGCTGACGAGGTCTGCCACATGTCCTTGAATCAGACAATTGAGTCTTACCTTAGGTATTTACCTGGATTCCACATATTTACGCCACGTCTCTTTTGGATCAGATGACCCAGATCCACCTCGGACGATCCGATGCTTGAGATTTACTCTAGATGATATGACGACTGAGATATATTTCATATGATCGGACGATCAAGATTTACTTCGGCTCTCCGGCTCTCTGGGCTTCGAGAATTTCAAATCTCAAACTTAAACTTCTCGAATTAATTTCTCTGTAGCTCACCATCTGTCACCACGTTTCCCTCTAGATCTGACGGTTGAAATTTACTTCGGCTCTCCGGGCTTCAGGTATTTTAGTTCTCAACTTGAAATTATTAAAGTGAGATTTCCTAAGCGTAACCTCCTCACATATTTAGACCTGAAACAAATGTTGTTCATTGATCATGATCTTAGATCGATGACTCAATCTGTCTGCCATGCTTCTTTGCCTTGGTGTTAAATCCAATGGCCCTCCATCTTTTATTATCCTATCCTTCCACTTAATTTGATATGACGGCTGACAGAGATTCGAATAATCAAATTCTCAGACCTTGTGCCTCGTTTATCCTATCCTTTACTTAATTTGATCCGATGGCTGACAGATATTCGGGTGATCGAATTATCAATCGTTTTTCCCTTCTAAGCTTTGATCTTTGCATATTGTTTTCTTCTCCTCCTTAGCTTATGTTGTTCCTATTTTCCATCGTCATTATTGTTCTTTCCATCAATGACAAGCACACACTTCCTGTAAAACATGCCAACAATATCCCCCTTTGGCAATGATGGAAACCCTGAAAGGTTGCACTATTCTTCTTAGACCTCCAATTGTAGCATCTAGACCACACTTTTTCTCCCCCTTTGACATCAATGTCAAAGAAAAAAATGCTCCCCCTGAGCTGTGGCAGTACTTTTCGGAGGTATTTGATATTTGACCAACACATACTCCCCCTGATTATATATTCTATTTTAACTAGATAACGAGGTCACGCCCAACTTATGGCGTAGATACTCAAACTGAGTTGTTGCAAGCGGTTTAGTGAAGATATCAGCAATTTGATCTTTGGATGGAATAAAATTCAGTTGAACAACTCTGTTTGTAACTTGCTCTTTGAGAAAATGGTACTTTATTGGTATATTCTTAGTCTTGGAATGAAGCACAGGATTCTTGGAGACACTAATGGCACTGGTGTTATCACGGTGAAGTGGAATGGCATCAGTATAAGTTACCTTCAAATCTGCAAGATTTTGTATCATCCATAAGATCTAAGTGTAGCAAGTAGCAGCAGCAATGTACTCGGCCTCTGTAGTTGATAAAGAAATATATCCTTTCTTTTTACTAATCCATGCAACTAATGAATCACCTAAGAAGAATGCACCTCCACTGGTGCTCTTTCTTTCATCCAAACAATTTTCCCAATTAGCATCTGAATATGTAGTTAATTGAAAATTCTGATTTCTAGGATACCAAAGACCATAAGTCATTGTACCCTTCAAATATTTGAATATCCTTTTAACATTTTCTAAATGACTTTGTTTATGATCAGAATGATAACGACCTACCATTCCTGATCCAGGGGGCCATTCGTCATCAAAAATTTGACTGATCCAAAGTTAGAAACAAATGGTACAATGTTGAAGTGCTCGTCGACACGAATCCGACGATGCAAAAATCACCTCAAACAGACTTCATATGAAGAAGTTATGGCTGGTTGAAGGTCGAGTGCGATAGTTTAAAAAAAAATCAAAGTCAAAGGGTTGACGTGGCAACTGGTCAAGGCGACACATGACAGCTTCAATGATGTGGCATGTCATAGCAAAATTGGCATGGAAGTTTAATTGTAAGGTTAGGTGGCGCATTTAAATGTTGTATACCATATATATTATGGTTTGAAACAACCATATTACAACTATGCGCGCGAGATGTTTGGCATGGTTAAGTTTATGGTATTAAACCATATCAACATTATATTGCAACTATATTATTGGCGAAGGATTGGTTATATCATATATATGGTATTAAAAAACATATCCAAACAAATGCGTGGTGGTTATTGTATACCATATATAATATGGTTAATAAATATCAAAAACAACTATAATATGCCAAAACGGGTGCATCGAGATTTGATCACGCGACCTCCCAATGGGGGAGTTTTACCACCTATTTGCCAGCCACAAAATCCGAAGTGTTGGCTCTGTTTAGAAGCCAAAAGATATTCCTTTTGTTATCAGAATCTCGCAGAGATAGAACTAAAATGCACCAAAGTCGGGTTTGAACCTGTGACCTGCAACTATATAACCAAGAGTTTTAGCCATTACACCACAGAGCGCTTTGTTGTAGAATGTTCAAATGTTGTTTATGTTAAAGTCGACTGTTTCTCTGTAATTATTTGGCTTTCTTTGCCTTTTTGAAGGCCAATTTGTAATTTTCAAGAGAGGAGGTCTTGAGGGATTTTGACCAGCATTCTGTTATGCATCTGCTGAAGTTGATTTGCAGAGATTCCAGAACCATATGTACCATTTTGAAGCTATTAATTGGATCGGTACCCATTGGAGAAGGACCCGGAGACGTAGCCCAGTGAAGGGGGTGAACTTCGTTATCAACTTCTATTTGTGACTCTCATTTTCTGTTTCTCTTTCTATTTCAGTTTGTTGTTATTCCAGTTTATAAGCATTCAATTGATATTATTAATGCTATTTTATGAATTAAGCAAACTAATGAACACATTCTCTAAACTTTTTAATGCACATAAGTTGAGATCCGACGGATCAAGTTTGGTATCAGAGCAGGTGACTGCTTGTCATGGATGATTTTAGGGGCTAAATTTCGCTCATGGGCTAATTTTCCATGTTTTTTTCAAAAACAAGATTCCTTATTTTAAAAATGATTCGCCCAAATTCTATAGGATAAAATTATTTTACCTTAAAAATCGCCAAAATTTTATAAAATCTATATAAAATCCTAAGAAATTTGAATATTTTTACAAAAATATCGCCCAACATTTATAGTTGGCATATGAAGGACTAGTAAGATTCACCAAAGTTTCTACATTTTAAAATAAATTTCCATCCTTAAAATCATCCCTGCTGCTTGTGCATAGTTTTTTGAATGCTTACCAGGTCTAGGTTGAAGCTTGGTGAAGGAGAGCTAGTGGAAGGTGATCCTGAAATTGGTTCAAGGAAGACAATTTCAAGAGAAACAATGACTTCTCCACGAGGCGAGGAAGAACATAATGAAAGAGAGAAACATGTAATTTCTGAAACAGAGTTTTTGGAGGCTTTTATCAGCATGAAATCCATGATGGAACTCCTTCTCGAGGAACGAGCAGAAAGAAAGAGGAAAAAAGGAGAAGGTTCATCACGAGATGAAGAAAAACAGAAGAGTAAAGGAGTAGGAGGTGATGGTGATCCTCCTGAAACAAATCCATTCTATTCATTCTATAATGCTTCTCATAATCTTCATAATGCAAATGCAAATATGCCTTTATTAAAATTGGATGTCAAGTTTGAATTGCCTATGTATAATGGTGAACTTGATGCATAAAAATTGGATAATTGGATAAAGCAGATTGAAGTGTATTGCAGGATTCAACAAATCTTGGATGACACTACCAAGATTCAGTTAGCCACTCTTAGAATGGGAGGCACTGCATTGGTTTGGTGGTATAGTAAAACTCAAGAGGATCTTCTTAAGAAAGGTGAAGTCATGTCATCACGGTATGAGTTTACTTCTGCTTTAAAGAAACAGTTTTATCCATTGGGTTATATGCAACAAGTTGTTATGGATTGGCAAAACTTAAGACAGGGTAAGGAACAAAATGTAAAAGAATACACACAAGTGTTCAGAAAGAGAGCTTTAGTTCTTGGTGTTCCTCTTTATACACAAGAAACTTTATTAAAATACATAGGTGGATTACATTCGCATTTAAGGCATTCAATCCTTATGTTTAATCCGTCTAATCTTGATGAAGTATGTGTACAAGCAACTCATATTGAAGC
>JASDQU010011058.1:0-11454 GCA_032191745.1 Picea mariana
CTACCTATGACATAAAGCAACAGGTCAAGTCAAGAAGATAGGGATTTGAGTTAAGAATCTCTACATGCTGGAGGTAGATGGTTGCAGTTCCATGATAGGAAAGGTAGAAAAAGTGGTGAGTCGGGATGAGGGCGAATTATGGCATAGGAGATTGGGCCATCTTCATCATGTAGCCTTGAAGATCATGCAGCAAATATCTACTAGACTTCCAAGGGGAACACTTGCTCAGTTAGATCAATGCAAAGGGTACACCCTGGGGAAGTATGTAAAGCCCACCTTTCATGAAAAGGAGAACCGCGCTTTGGTGATCCTGGAGAGAATTCACACAGATGTGTGTGGACCATTCTCAATTGCTTCAACAAAAAAACATAGGTATTATGTTATTTTTGTTGATGACTTTTCTTGTAAATGTTGGATATTCTTCATGCAGAAGAAGTATCAAACATTCTCAAAGTTCTGTGAGTTTAAAGCATTGGTGGAGAAAGAGTCGGGGAAGAAAGTGAAGGCTCTAAGGAGCGATAATGGTGGAGAATACATCTCTAATGAATTCAAAGACTTATGCAGCAAAGAAGGAATTCGAAGAGAACTCATAGTGCCTCATAAACCACAACAAAATGGGGTCACGAAGAGAAACAATAGAATGATCGTGGGTGTAGCACGAGCGATGATGCATGATCAGGGCCTACCAATTCATTTGTTGGTAGAAGCATGCAATACTGCAGTTTATGTGCAGAAGTGTTCTCCTCATAGAGTACTTGGTATGAATACATCTGAAGAAGCTTTTACTGGTAAGAAACCTGATGTTTCTCATTTTAAAAATTTTGGCTCATCTGTTTATGCGCATGTGACCAAGGATTCCAAGAAGAAGCTGGAACCGACTGCTGAAGTTCGGATATTTTTGGGCTACACAGAAACACCCCATAATTATCGTGTGTATTTACCTAACAGTAAGATGATTGTTATGTGATGAGATATAAAATTCGATGAGGGGAAAGCCATGCGGTTGTCACTTGAGAGGGAGCTAGACTTGCATGCAGAAGAGGAACTACTGGTTCCCAAAGATGAGTCTCAAGATGTGGATCAGCCACATGAAGAGGTTCATGGAGTGGAGGAAACCACTCAAGCAGAGCCATCCATCAGAAATGGCAGGAAGCACACCATGGAAGTTGACAGATTGAGACTAGATGTTGCACAGAATGTAGGAGCCCCTACTTCATAGCACAGATAGAGACAGTCTCCTGATCGATTTGTTGGATACATGGCTCTCATGAGAAAATGTATTGTGACTGAAAAATCTTCCTTTCAGGAAGCAGTATGGGACCCCACTTGGATTGATTCTATGGTAGAGGAGTATGACTCCATTTTCAAAAAAATGCATGGGAAATTGTCCCAAGACCGGTCGACAAATCAATGGTAGGTTCGAGATGGATCCACAAGGTAAAGCAAGTTGTTGATGGGAGTGTGGAGAAATACAAGGCTAGGTTTGTGGCCTGGGGCTTCTTACAGATCAAGGGAATAGATTATGATGAGACCTTGGCACCTGTCGCAAGGTACTCTTCCATAAGATCCATCCTTTCACTCTTGGCGCAGATGGGCTGGTGCATTCATCAGATGGATGTAAAAATTGTGCTCCTCAATGGGATCATTAAGGAAGAAGTGTACATTGAACAGCCAAAAGGTTTTGAGACCTTTGACAGAGATTCGCATGTGTGCAGACTCAAGAGAGCACTGTATGGGCTGAAGCAAGCACCCTGTGCTTGGTACACTTGGATAGACAACTATTTCACTGGATTGGGCTTCACCAAAAGTGAAGCAGATGAAAACCTATACCAAATTGTGGTGGAGGGTAAGCTTTTAATCATTGTTCTTTATGTGGATGACTTAATATTGACTGGTGATGAGCAGCTGATACACTCATGCAAGGATGACCTTACAAAGGAGTTTGAGATGAAGGATTTGGGCCTTCTTTATTATTTCCTTGGATTGGAAATATGGTAGCGAGATGGTGAAATTTTTGTGTCTAAGGAAAGTATGCAAGAGAGATACTGGGTAAGTTTCACATGGAGGGTTGCAAACCCATGGATACTCCTCTTCTAGGAAACTGGAGGAAATAGGATGCTACTTCTGGAGAGGTAGTGGATGCTACTATCTATTGACAGTTAGTGGGTTCGCTAATGTATTTAGTGAACACGAGACCGAACATTTGCTATGCGGTTAACCAACTAAGTCAAGCGATGGTTAAGCCTACCAAACTCTTTTGGAAGGCAGGTAAGCATGTCCTGAGATATCTGAAGGGAAAATCTGAGTATGGATTATGGTATAGACAGATGGATGAGGTGAAGTTGCATGGCTTCATGGATGTAGATTGGGCAGGCAGCCTAACGGACAGAAAGATCACATCAAGGGGGATCTTTAGTATCGGATCTACAACTGTTTCTTGGTACAGCAGGAAACAAAAATCCGTGGCACTCAGTTCAGAGGAAGAGGAATACATGGTAGCGAGTCAAGCTACATGTGAGGCTATCTGGATGAGGAAGATCTTGGTTGGTTTGTTTGGTTCTCATTTAGATCCAACAGTGATTTATTGTGATAATCAGAGTTGCATTAAACTCGCGATTAATCATGTGTTTCATGACAGATCTAAGCATATAGATATCCGGTATCATCATCTCAGAGATTGTGTGCTGCGGAAGATCATGTTTCTTCAATACATTCCTATGGAAGATCAGGATGCAGACATTCTAACGAAGGTGCTCACTAGGAGAAAATTCGAATATCNTCTAATTTACTTTTCCCTCAAATAAATTAGACAATAAATATTAATCTATTATTTCATTCATAACTGAGTGAGTTGGATTTGTAATAGAATTATAAGTGTATTTAAGTGAGTTAAGATCAGTTGTACTAGTTGTAACTAAACTTGCACTAGTGAGAGTTCAATAAATCAATGAACTCACATGCAACTAAAGATTCACCACGGTTAACTACATGCATGTCAGATCCAGTGGAGACCCAGTTGAGATAACAGGTGAAAGGGACAGTTTGGCTATCATTTGTGATTTGATCACACATGCAGTGGATATGCTTATGAGCATGTGCAAACTAGGAAATTCAAATCATTTTTGTGAGAATTCTAATTGCAGGGATTTGTGCAGAGGAGGCAAGCTGTCTGGACACAGGAATCTGCACATGTATTTGTTGATTTGTGTATGATAGTGTGAGATGATTGTATTGCACTGAGATCTCTTGGATTAGAGTTTTGTATGAGATTGTTTCATGATTCATGATATACATAATATATGATAGTGGCTTTTTTATCTTTACGCTTTCCCGGAAAAACGTTTGTGTTATGTGTTCTTGATATTTCACTTTGTGATTGTGGTTGTGATCGTGGTTTAATTTTCCGCAAGAATAATAGTAGAATCGATTCTATATTTAATAGTGGCATATAATTCTTAGATCAGGAGAATCGTAGGAAATACTTAATTTGTATTGAAATAACTACAAGCCCCACATTGGGGTGAACCACGTATATCCCGTGTCGTTGTGCTTTGTGAAATGTTGTCCATGTTATTTATGTATCTATTTTCTTAGTGCAATGTTATTGATGTATGGTAGATAGATATATGAATGCTTAGTGCTTTATGATGTGAATGAATGTTAGATCTGAGTTAATGCTATGTGCTAAGCGATTGGAATTGTGTGATCTACTCATTACCGCATTGTTCTGTATTTAAGGTTTAATCTGCGATGTGAATGGGAGTTAAGAATTAATGCATACTGATTAGCTAAGTGTTATGTTAAGTTTTGTAATCACATATCTATGTCCTATCTAGGTTGTAGACACCTAATTCCTACAACCGCCCCTGCCTCTACCTCGGGCGAGACTTCATCTGCTTCGCAAGTGTTGTCGAAAGGGCCAGTAGTTAGGGTTTTGTTGGTGCATTTTTGAAGCGTTGAACCTTGGGTTTGCCCCTGTGCCAACAATGTTCATTTGGGTGATGATGCACCATGCAAAATTGTTGGAATGGGAAAGGTAAAAATAAGGAAAAGAAATGGAAACCAGTGGTTGTTGAAAGAGGTAAGACATGTTCCAGATCTAAGGAAAAATATAATTTCAACAGGGAAGTTGGAAAGTGAAGTTTCTATATACATATTTATAGATGAGGTGTGGAAGGTCACCAAAGGATCACTTGTGATAGAAAAATGAGAGAAGGTAGGTACATTTTATTTATGTACTGATAATATTGACTCTTTTATCTCTTTAGCTTCTGTTAGCACCATGATTTTCATAGCTAAGGTTAGAGGTTTTTCAACAATTTGCAAAGTCATTCTTGTTAGCACCCCATATTTGTTTTATGCCTGACATCATCTAACATATCCAAGGGTCAGTTTCAAAATGAAGCTTATCATTAATTATTTCCATTTCCATTTGCAACTGCATGCAGCAAAATTTGATACACGCTACGCAGAGCACTTCATCGCCCAAAGGATTATGTCGCGCACTGGATTTTGTCATGCAGTGGATTTAATCGCGTAGTAAATTTCTCCGCGCAGTGGGATGTTGTCGCGCATAGGATGTTGTCATGCAGAGGATGTCATCGCACAGTGGATTTCGTTGCGTAGTGGATGTTATCATGCATAAGATGTTATCGCGCAGTGGGATGCTGTCACACATAAGATGATTTCGCACAGTGGATTTTGTTGCACAGTGGGATGTTTTCATGCATAGGATGTTTCCACGCAGAGAATTTTCCTACGCACATGCTACAAGTCGCGCTGCGCAAATGACTGGTTTAGTGGTAAACATAAAGATCACTTTCTGACCAACTAGAGAGGAATTTTGAAAATCCCTGAGAGGTTTTTGTTGAGGACAAACAAGATAATAAAAAACTCTCTCATATTTTTAACAGGTGTCACGGATTTGGAGATTCGAATGAATCTTTGAGCCCTATTTTTCATCTTTCATGATTTCTTGTTTGAGACATGTTTTTGCGACACGTATTGCGACCATCAGGAGATTAATTTCAAGAAACCGAGAGAGGTTTTTCTTTATAACAAGAATAAATACAAAAACCTCTCTCAGTTTCTAAAAATAGTTTTTATTAGTGAGATATGATGTCATATTTAACACCTATTTTCCCAGTTTGTTGCGCAATTCGCTACGTTTTTTGTTGTAGGTTACTGTTGCATAGAAGACTTGTTGTGTAGGGGTTACAGAGTTTCCAACAGTGAAAATGATGACTTATCACAACCATAGGGTCAAATTTTGGTCATGATCAATGATTGTAAAGAATATCTCGGTTACAATTATGATTTGGAAAAGTTGGGTTTCCTATTTTTAGTAAATCCATTGGAGTTATTGCTCTCTTTCAAAGAAATCGGATCCATGATTCTAGATGAGAGTAGCTCGACCCTAACAGCCAAGGGTGACATTAGTTTTCTATATATGGGGATCATTTTCATGTAAAAGGGATTAGTTGGCAAATTTGGTAGACAACAACTATTGTATGTAATCTGAGTTTTTGACCGAAATTTAATGCAAAGGTCCTGTAACTTGACGAAAAGATTCTAGTTGTAGCAGTTGGATGTATTGTGCCTCTTTATTTGAGTATGTGCTTTCTTTCATCTTTATTCATATCTTTTTCTGTCTATTTTGGAACAAATTTTCAAACCTGTGGATTCATTGTGTAGCACCCCTTGTTCGCGCCACTTAGACAAAATGTTTTCTTCCAAAAGATAACTCTGAATTCACCCGCAGCGGTGCTCCAAGTTACTTCCTGTGTTTTTCTCCCACCACACGTTTCGATTTTACACTGAATACGGTTGCTCGCCTGGCCTTATCCTCTCAATTTCAGTCACTGATTCATTTGTCTCTGTCATTTCCTCAAATCGACTCCATAGCCTAAGTTTTACTTTCTTGCGTCAATTTAACCAGAACCCATTATATCAAAGGTGTTAAATCTAGCCACTGCTTTCAAATTGATATCTTGCGCGGAGACCGTGCCTCTTGAGAGAGCCCTCTCCAAATCCGAAAGGCTAGTTTTGGGTCTCAAAGTTGGTTGAAAAGGTTACCTTCGTCGTTTGTTTAATCAGTCGAACAGATTTACAGAGTGATAACATTTTGGCACCGTTGTCGGGGACGGAATTGAATGAAACTTTCCCTAGGAAGAACGACATTGTTTCAGTTCTAAGGTATGAGAGCAGTAGACACTTAGGCACATATTGGTTGTATTTCTGCTCTGGTGACTGTACACATCACAAAATCAGTTGAAGGTGATTCCACTGGAAGAAGAATCCAGAGCTAAAGTTTTCATGGTGACTCCAATCAAGCTTCAAATGCAATTCAAAGACTCCACTGGAGAATGAGACCTGTTGACAGAGATATGGAAGAGAAATATGGAAAAATAAGGTACTCAAGGTTAAGTTTAGTTCAAGAAGTACTTTTCTGTTTTATCAATATCTTCTTGTCCTTTCCCGAGTTTTTCAAAAGAATATCTCTTCACTTACTGTGCTCAAATGAATCCCAAAGATCTACCCTTGTATATCCTTCATTGCAAACTATAGGTATACCTCCTTGTATAGACGATATTCACCAAGATCCTTCCTCTTAACCATATGATGTTCATGATCATTCTTGTGAGCTTAATGAAACCAAAGTTGATCTTGTACCTTCTGTTCTTAATCATGTACCCTCCAAGATTCAAGAAGGATACATTCCTCTTAAATTGCCTTCCATCCTTCATGGTGTTCCTCTGAAACATTATAATTACCTTCCTAAGTTTGATGGAGAGCTCGATGGGCATTCAGCTGAAAAACATATTCAAATCTTTGAGCATTTTATAGATCTTTTTGAGATTGAACATGATGATGTGTCTATGAGGGCCTTTTCTCGGTCCTTACAAGGAGATGCCAAAGCATGGTTCAAACATTTTCTTCCTCAATCGATTAGCTCATGGGATGAATTGAGGGAAGCTTTCCGTAGATTTTGGGGTGAGAGAAAGTCATGGAATCTACTCCTTTCAAAGTTTTGTGCCATGAGAAGAATGAAAGATGAAACCATGTCAAATTTTAGTAGGAGGTTTGCTAGTCTTTATTATAAACTACCTAAAGAATTCCAACCTCTTGAAGTTGCTGCCATGATCCATTATGTAACAACCTTTCAATAAGAATTGTCTTTTCTTCTAATGGAGAGGAAGTCTATGTCTTTGCAACAGATGTTTAATAATGCTCAGGAAGTGGAAGACAATATTCAAGCATGTAAGGAGCTACAAAATCAAATTTCGGATGAGAAGTTGAAAGATGAAGAACATGAGATTGTGCATAAAGAAGAAGTTGATTTACATCCCGATCTTTGTCATCGTGACCAAGAAACTGATTGATTTATGTATTCATTTGTAGACAGTCAAGAAGATGAATTTGCAAATCAACTTATTGAAGAGCAGGTTGATGTTCCAATCTTTTCCGTGTTAGATGACATTGCAGATGTTGTTGATTTTCCTATATATGATGAAGATGATGATGATTATGATGTTGAATTCCTAGAACAACCAGTTGCATGTTCTCTATCAGAAAATGTTCCTTTTCAGCAATGTAATGAGAGCAATCAGCCTACATATCACAGTTACAAAGAATAAAGTATTGAATCAGCTGAAGGAAATTATTTACCTTTATGCTTTTCTTCATTTAAATTGTTGAAAGAAAATTCTAAGATCATCACTGAAGCAAAGGAATGTGTGCTGATGCCAAATCACACTAATTCACTAGAACAAACTGACAAGAAATTGCAGCAATATTTTCATGTGTTTGATGACCCTCTTACTTTTTATGTAGGAGGTCTTTTCAGTACAAAATTGTAGACATTGGTCGAAGATGAATCTAAAAATGAGTATGTTCAATAATCCAAAGAAATTGAAAAATGTGCATATGACAGCAGTGAAGAAAATGAAGAAAGTTTTGAATTAGATGAAAGAACTTTTCCATTGTGTTTTGCATCTTTTGAATTGCTAAAGAAAAATGTTTATAATTTTTCAAATCACAAATCCTACAGGCATGATGTTAAATATGAAGAAAGCAATGGACTTCCAAATGAAAACTATATTCCATTATGTTTTTCTTCCTTTGAATTGTTGAAAGTAAATCATGAGATAACAGAGGAAGCAGTGAATTCTAATTGCATTCATAGTTACATTGTTTTACATGAGAAAATTGTTATCAATGAAGAGGACCAACAACCTTCTCATACTTTTAATGACCATGTTGTTGATTACATGGAAAGTTGTTTCAGTTCAGATTTGCAGCATGTGATCAACTACCATCTTGGAAATAAATATGATGGTAAATCAACATCAGTATTAGATATGGATTGCTTGCCACTAGGGGTTTCATTTCAGCAAGCATTGTCTTCTGATCAGAATATTGTTATTTCTAGCAGTCTCAACATATTTTTCAACCTTTTTGTGGCAATCAACATCTTAAATTACATCAAAACGAGGATGTAGTGGAAGGGGTGAAACATGATTGTTGTTTTATGCATATTTTGGAGGATTCATTTGCAGTTTTGTTGGAAGCGGTAAACAACCCCAATGTTTTTAATTTTTTGAGATTGGAATTTATAGATAAATTTTTGAACAAATTAACAGTAAACAAGCTTTGGAGCAAGCATGTGCAATGAAAGAAAATGGTGGATAAAGAGATTTCATGGTTGCATTGGCATTATGATTTCACTTGACTGGCATCTTTTTCAGCAGTTAGGGTAAGTAGGAGTGTGAAAAATCTCGGTACTACGAGCATTTCTTTTAGCAATCTGCAATTTTGATTTTCATCTTAGTTTCAGATTTCAGTTTAGAGCATATACAGTTTGGGTTTTCAACGAATACAAGTGACATGTCAGAGCAGAGTTTTTAATGGTTCAGGAACATCCCAATGGATAGGCACATGGTCTATTGTTCTTTGCTACCTCACAGGGAGGATAGCATCCCCATTGGAGCTAGTTGTTAGCACCATGATTTTCATAGCTAAGGGTAGAGGTTTGTCAACAATTTGCAAAGTCATGCTTGTTAGCACCCCATATTGTTTTTATGCCTGGCATCATCTAACATATCCAAGGGTCAATTTCAACATGAATCTTATCATTTATTATTTCCATTTCCATTTGCAACTGTGCACTGCAAAATTTGATACGCGCTGCGTAGAGCACTTCATCGCACAAAGAATTTCATCACTCAGTGGATTTCGTCGGGCAGTGGATTTCACCGCGCAGTGGGATGTTGTCACACATAGGATGTTGTCATGCAAAGGATGTCATCTCACAATGGTTTTTTTCGCGCAGTGGATGTTGTCGAGCATAGGATGTTATTGCGCAGTGGATTTCGTTGCACAGTGGGATGTTGTCACGCATAGGATGATTTCGCACAATGGATTTTTTTGTGCAGTGGGATGTTGTCGCGCATAGGATGTTTTCGCGCAAAGGATTTTCTAGCGCACATACTACAGGTCGCGCTGCACAAACGACTAGTTTAGTGATCAAATTAAAGATCACTTTATGACCAACTAGAGAGGAATTTTTAAAATCCCCGAGAGGTTTTTTTTGAGGAAAAACTAAATAATAAAAAAATCTCTCATATTTGCAACAGGTGTCATGGATTGGGAGATTCAAATGAATCTTTGAGCCCTATTTTCCATCTTTCATGATTTCCTGTTTGAGACATGTTTTGGCGACACGTATTCCGGCCATCGGGAGATTAATTTCAAGAAACTAAGAGAGGTTTTTCTTTATAACAAGATTAAATAAAAACACCTATCTCGGTTTCTAAAAAAAAAAATCATATTAGTGAGATATGACGTCATATTTAATGCCTATTTTTCCAGTTTGTTGCGCAATCCGCTGCATTTTTTGTTGTAGGTTATTGTTGCGTAGCAGACTTGTTGTGCAGGGGTGACAGAGTGTCCAGTAGTGAAAATGATGACTTATCACAACCATAGGGTTGAATGATGATCATGATCAATGATTGTAAAGAATATCTCGGTTACGATTATGATTTGGAAAAGTTGGGTTTCCTATTTTTAGTAAATCTATTGAAGTTATTGCTCTCTTTCAAAGAAACCGGATCCATGATTCCAGGAGAGAGTATCTCGACCCTAACAGCCAAGGGTGACATTAGTTTTCTATATATGGGGATCATTTTCATGTAAAATGGGTTGGTTGGCAAATTTGGTAGACGACAGCTATTGTATGTAATCTGAGTTTTTGACCGAAATTTAATGCAAAGGTCTTGTAACTTGATGAAAAGATTCTAGTTGTAGCAGTTGGATGTATTGTGCCTCTTTATTTGCGTATGTGCTTCCTGTCATCTTTATTCATATATTTTTCTATCTATTTTGGAATGAATTTTCAAACCTGTGGATTTGTTGCGTAGCGCCCCTTGTTCATGTCACTTAGACAAAACGTTTTCTTCTAAAAGATAACTCTGAATTCGCCCGCAGCGGTGCTCCGAGTTACTTCTTGTGTTTTTCTCCTGCCACACATTTCGATTTTACACTGAATACTATTGCTTTCCTGGCCTTATCCTCTCAAGTTCAGTCACTAATTCATTTGTCTCTGTCATTTCCTCAAATCGAATCCATAGCCCAAGTTTTACTTTCTTGCGCCAATACAACCAAAACCCATTATATCAAAGGTGTTAAATCTAGCCATTGCTTTCAAAGCCATATCCCGCGCATAGACTGTGCCTCCCTAGAGATCCCTCTCCAAATCTGAAAGGCTAGTTTCAGGTCTCAAAGTTGGTTGAAAAAGTTACCTTCGTTGTCGGTTTAATCAGCCGAACAAATTTACGGAGTGCTAACATTTTGGCGTCATTGTCGAGGACAGAATTGAATGAAACTTTCTCTGGGAAAAATGACATCGTTTCAGTTCTAAGGTTTGAGAGAATCAGACACTTAGGCACATATTGGTTGTATTTCTGCTCTAGCGACTCCACACATCAGAAAATTAGTTGAAGGTGATTCCACTGGCAGAAGAATCTAGAGATAAAGTTTTCATGGTGACTCCAATCAAGCTTCAAATGCGATTCAAAGACTCCACTAGAGAATGAGACCTGTTGACAGAGATATGGAAGAGCAGTGTGGAAAAATAAGGTACTCAAGGTTAAGTTTAGTTCAAGAAGTACTTTTCTATTTTATCAATATCTTCTTGTCCTTTCCTGAGTTTTTCAAAAGAATATTTCTTCACTTACTACGTTCAAATGAATCCCAGATATCTACCCTTGTATATCCTTCATTGAAAATTGTAGGTATACCTCCTTCTTGTATAGCCGATATTCACCAAGCTCCTTCCTCTGAACCATATGATGTTCATGGTCATTCTTGTGAGCTTAATGAAACCAAAGTTGAGCTTGTACCTTTTGTTCTTAATCCTTTACCCTCCAAGATTCAATAAAGATGCAGTCCTCTTAA
>JASDQU010011058.1:16852-53109 GCA_032191745.1 Picea mariana
GTGGGACTCTCTGATCAGCTTTGGTTACTTCTTGCTTAGTGCATTAGCCTTGCTTGGCTATTGAATTTCTACCAGGATTCTTCTCTCTATCAAGGTCAAGGTTCTCGAAGGGTGGCTTCGGCCTATGGTTGGGTGAAAATAGTGATATTGTCAATGGTAAAATGAGCACATTCATTCAGATTCTAACAATTATCTCGTGGGATGAATTGAGGGAAGCTTTCTATAGATTTTGGGGTGAGAGAAAGTCATGGAATCTACTCCTTTCAGAGTTTTGTGCCATGAGAAGAATGAAAGATGAAACCATCTCAAATTTTAGTAGGAGGTTTGCAAGTCTTTATTATAAACTGCCTAAAGAAGTCCAACCTCCTGAAGTCACTGCCATGCTCCATTATGTAACAACCTTTCAATCAGTATTATATTTTCTTCTGATGGAGAGGAAGTCTATGTCTTTGCAGCAGATGTTTAATAATGCTCAGAAAGTGGAAGACAATGTTCAAGCATGTAAGGAGCTACAAAATCAGATTTCGGATGAGAAGTTGAAAGCTGAAGAACATGAGATTGTGCATAAACAAGAAGTTGATTTACATCCCGATCTTTGTCATCATGACCAAGAAACTGATTGTTTTATGTATTCATTTGTAGATAGTCAAGAAGATGAATTTGCAAATCAACTTGTTGAAGAGCAGGTTGATGTTCCAATATTTTCCTTGTTAGATGACATTGCAGATGTTGTTGATTTTCCTTTATATGATGAAGATGATTATGATTATGATGTTGACTTCCTAGAACAACCAATTACATGTTCTCTATAAGAAAATGTTCCTTTTCAGCAATGTAATGAGAGAAATCATCCTACATATCACAGTTACAAAGAAGAAAGTATTGAATCAGCTGAAGGAAATTCTTTACCTTTATGTGTTTCTTCATTTAAATTGTTGAAAGAAAATTCTAAGATCATCACTGAAGCAAAGGAATGTGTGTTGATGCCAAATCACACTAATTCACTGGAACAAACTGACAAGAAATTGCAACAATCTTCTCATGTGTTTGATGACCCTCTTACTTGTTATTTAGGAGGTCTTGTTAGTTCAAAATTGCAGTCCTTGGTCGAAGATGAATATGAAAATGAGTATGTTCAACAATCCAAAGAAATTGAAAAATGTGCATATGAAAGTAGTGAAGAAAATGAAGAAAGTTTTGAATTAGATGAAATAACTTTGCCATTGTGTTTTGCATCTTTTGAATTGTTGAAGCAAAATGTTTATAATGTTTCAAATCATAAATCCTACAAGCATGATGTTGAATATGAAGAAAGAAGTGGACTTCCAAATGAAAACTGTCTTCCATTATGTTTTTCTTCCTTTGAATTGTTGAAAGTAAATCATGAGATAATAGAGGAAGCAGTGAAGTTTGATTGCATTCACAGTGACATTGTTTTACATGAGAAAATTGTTATCAGTGAAGAGGACCAACAACCTTCTCATACTTTTAATGACCATGTTATTGATTACATGTAAAGTTGTTTCAGTTCAGATTTGTAGCCTATGATCAACTACCAGCTTGGAAATAAATATGATGGTAAATCAACATCAGTCTTAGATATGGATTTCTTACCACTAGGGGTTTCATTTCAGCCATCATTGTCTTCTAATTCAGAAGATTGTTATTTCTAGCAGTCTCAACATATTTTTCAGCCTTTTGAGGTAATCAACATGTTGAATTACATGAAAACAAGGATTCAGTGGAAGTTGTGAAACATGATTGTTGTTTTATGCATGTTTTGGAGGATCCATTTGTAGTTTTGTTGGAGGCAGTAAACAACCCCAATGTTTTTAATTTTTAGAGATTGGAATTTATAGATAAATTTTTGAATGAATTAACAGTAAACAAGCTTTGGAGCAAGCATGTGCAAAGAAATAAAATGGTGGATAAAGCGCTTGCATGGTTGCATTGGCATTTGATTTCACTTGATTGGCATCTTTTTCAGCAATTAGGGTAGGTAGGAGTGCGAAAAAGATCAGTACTATGAGCATTTCTTTTAGGAATCTGCAGTTTTAATTTTCATCTTAGTTTCAGATTTCCATTTAGAGCATATACAGTTTGGGTTTTTAGCGGATACAGGTGAAAGGTCAGAGCAGAGTTTTCAATGGTTCAGGAACATCCCAATGGATAGGCAAATGGTCTACTGTTATTTACTACCTCAGAGGGAGGATAGCATCCCCGATGGAACCAGTTGTTAGCACCATGATTTTCATAGCTAAGGTTAGAGGTTTGTCAACAATTTGCAAAGTCATGCATGTTAGCACCCCATATTGTTTTTATGCCTAGCATCATCTAACATATCCAAGGGTCAATTCCAAAATCAAGCTTATCATTTATTATTTCCATTTCCTTTTTCAACTATGCGCTACAAAATTTGATATGCGTTGTGCAAAGCACTTCATCATGCAAAGGATTTTGCCGTGCAATGGATTTCGTCGCGCAATGGATTTCATTGCGCAGTGAATTTCATCATGCAGTGGGATGATATTCCACATAGGATGTTGTCACACAGAGGATCTCATCGCGCAGTGGATTTTGTCGTGCAATGGATTTCATTGCGCAGTAGATGTTCTCACGCATAGGATGTTATGTGGATTTCATCACATAGTGGGATGTTGTCGCACATAGGATGCTTTCGCACAGTGGATTTCTTCACACAGTGGGATGCTGTCGCGGATAGGATGTTTTCGCGCAGAGGATTTTCCTACACACATGCTAAAGGTCGCGCTACACAAATGACTGCTTTAGTCGTCAACGTCAAGATCACTTTCTGACCAACTGGATAGGAATTTTGAAAATACCCGAGAGGTTTTTGTTGAAGACAAAATAAATAATAAAAAAGTCTCTCATATTTGCAACAGGTGTCATGGATTGGGAGATTCAAATGAATCTTTGAGGCCTATTTTTTATCTTTCATGATTTCTTGTTTTAGACATGTTTTTGTGACACGTATTTCGACCAAATGGAGATTAATTTCAAGAAACCGAGAGAGGTGTTTCTTTATAACAAGCTTAAATAAAAAAACCTATCTTCGTTTCTTAAAATAGTTTCTTATTAGTGAGCTATGAGGTCATTTTTAACACCTATTTTCCCATTTTGTTGCGCAATCCGCTGCGTTTTTTGTTGTAGGTTATTGTTGCATAGAAGACTTGTTGTGCAGGGGTGACAGAGTGTCCAGCAGTGAAAATGATGACTTATCACAACCATAGGGTCAAATGATGATCATGATCAATGATTGTAAATAATATCTCGGTTACGATTATGATTTGGAAAAGTTGGGTTTCCTATTTTTAGTAAATTTGTTGAAGTTATTGCTCTCTTTCAAAGAAATTGGATCCATGATTCCAGGAGATAGTATCTCGACCCTAACAGCCAAGGGTGACATTAGTTTTCTATATATGAGGATCATTTTCATGTAAAATGGGTTGGTTGGAAAATTTGATAGACGACAGCTATTGTATGTAATCTGAGTTTTTGATCGAAATTTAATGCAAAGGTCCTGTAACTTGACGAAAAGATTTTAGTTGTAGCAGTTGGATGTATTGTGCCTCTTTATTTGCATATTTTCTTCCTGTGATCTATATTCATATCTTTTTTTGTCTATTTCGGAACGAATTTTCGAACCTGTGGATTCATTGCGCAATGCCACTTAGACAAAACATTTTATTCTAAAAGATAACTCTAAATTCGCCCACAACGGTGCTCTGAGTTACTTCCTGTTTTTTTCTCCCACCACACATTTCAATTTTACACTAAATATTATTACTCGCCTAGCCTTATCCTCTCAATTTCAATCATTAAGTCATTTGTCTCTGTCATTTCCTCAAATCGACTCCATAGCCCAAGTTTTACTTTCTTGCGCCAATATAACCATAACCCATTATATCAAAGGTGTTAAATCTAGCCACTTCTTTCAAATCCATATCCCACGTGGAGACCACGCCTCCTAAAAGAGCCCTCTCTAGATCCAAAAGGCTAGTTTTAGGTCTCAAAGTTGGTTGAAAAAGTTACCTTTGTCGTATGTTTAATCAGCCGAACAGATTTACGGAGTGCTAAGAGCTTCTATAGGAGTGGTTACAACACTATGGCATCATAGACTTGGAAACATGAGTGAGAAGGGGATGTAGATACTTCACAAAAGAAATTTGTTGCCAGATCTTAAACAAATTGATTTGGATTTTTATGAGCATTGTTTTTATGGAAAACAGAAGAGAGTCGGATTTCTCGGAGTTGGAAAAGAAAATAAGAGTGAAAGGTTAGATCTTGTGCATACATATGTATGGGGACCATCTCATGTATAATCTCTTGGTGGTCGTCATTATTATGTTACTTTTATTGATGATGCAACTAGAAAAACTTGGGTTTATTGCATTCGATAAAAATCCAATGTTTTTGATACTTTTAAGAAATGGAAATCTTTGGTTGAGAATGAGACAAGAAAAAGGTTGAAGTGTCTCATATCAAAAAATGGAGGTGAATATTGCAGCAAGGAGTTTGATGATTATTTTTCATTCCATGGGATTCGTAGAGACAAGACAGCTCCAGGAACACCATAAGAAAATGGTGTGTTGGAAAGGATGAACAGGACAATCATGGAGCGTGCAAGGAGTATGAGATTGCATGTTGGTTTTTCCTTACAGTTATGGGCAAATGTTGTAGATACTATTGTTTACTTAATAAACAGAGGACCTTCAAGCTCTTTGGATGGTAGAATTCCATAGGAGGCATGGAAAATTAAAAAGGTAATCTATTCTTTTTTGAATACTTTTGGTTGTGAAGCATTTGTCCACATTGATAAAGAAAATAGAACAAAGCTTGAGGCAAAATCCAAGAAGTGTACCTTTATTGGATACAGTGTTAATGGTTTTGGTCATCTCTTATGGGATTATGAAAATCATAAAATAATTAGGAGTAGAGATATCATATTCAATGAGAAGGTCATGTACAAAGATCAATCACAGGGAAAGAAACATGAAAAAAAGAAAAACCAAAAGACACAGTACTTGATGAGATCACTGAAAATAAATTCCAAAGGTACCAGAAAATCAAAATGTACAACAACAGGAGCAAAAAGTACCTCAAACTCCTGCAAGTTTTTTTATAAGATATAACAAGTTAAGTAGACCCCCTGAATGATACTCTCCTTCGTTGTATTATTTATTGTTGACTGGTTCTGGTGAATGAGAATTTTATGAAGAGGCAATGCAGGTAGACACTAAAAACAAGTGGGAGCAAAGCATGAAAGAGGAAATGGATTCCATGGTAAATAACCGGACTTGGGATTTGGTTCAATTGCCTACAGGAAAAAGAAAATTGCAAAATAAATGGGTTTACAAGTTGAAGGAAGAATATGGAGGAAAAAAGAGGTACAAGGCTAGACTTGTTGTAAAGGGGTTTGCACAAAATAAAGGTATAGATTTTGATGAAATATTTTCTCATGATGTTAAAATGACTTCAATTAGGACTATTTTAAGTCTTGTGGTAGTATAAGATTTACATCTTGAACAGTTAGATGTAAAAACAACTTTTCTCCATGGGGATTTGGAGGAAGAGATTTATATGCAACAACCACAGGGGTATGAGGTCAAAGGGAAGGAAAATTTGGTATGCAGGTTGAAGAAGAGCTTGTATGGCCTAAAGAAATCTCCAAGGAAGTGGCATTTGAAGTTTGATAGGTTTATGACAAAACAAGATTATAGTAGATGTCATTTTGATCACTATGTTTATTTTAGAAATCTAGAAAGTGGAAGCTATATTATTTTTCTATTGTATGTATATGACATACTTGTTGCAGGGTCTAATATGAAGGAAATAAATGTGCTTAAGAAGAAATTAGATAATTAATTTGTGATGAAGGATTTGGGTACTGCAAAGAAAATCTTTGGTATGAGAATAACAAGAGATAGGGAAAATCACAATTTGACATTGTCTTAGGGTGAGTACATAGAGAAGGTGTTGGAGAGATTTAGAATGTAGAATGAAAAACCAATTAGTACACCTTTGTCCAACCATTTCAAATTAACCAAAGAAATGTGTCCCAAGACACATGAGGAGATATAATACATGTCCAAGGTCCCTTATTCATCAACAACTGGAAACTTGATGTATACGATGGTTTGCACAAGACCAAATATTGCACATGCAGTGGGAGTTGGGAGTGGTTATATGAACAATCTAGGTAAAGAACATTAGGAGGTAGTAAAGAGGATTCTCAATTATTTGAAAGGTATTGCTACTCATGCATTATGTTTTGGAGGTTTAGACATTGTTCTATAGGGATATGTTGATTCAGATATGGTAGGTGATAAAGATAGCAAGAGGAGAGCCACAAGGTATGTTTTTACTGTAGGTGGAACAACAATAAGTTGGATTTTGAAACTGCAAAAGGTTGTTGCACTTTCAACAACAGAGGCATGGTATGTTGTTGCTACAAAGGCTAGTAAAGAGATGATTTGGTTACAAAGTTTTATGGAGGAATTGGGAAAGAAGCAAGAGAATAATAGGTTTTATTGTAACAGTGAGAGTGACAGTAATCTTGCAAATAACTCATCCTTCCATTCAAATACTAAGCATATATAGCTCAGGTACCATTTCATACGATCCATCTTGGAAGATGGACATTTGAAGTTTGAAAAGATACACACTAGCCAGAATCCTACAGACATGTTAACAAAGGGAGTAACCAGGGAGAAACTAAGCTCGTGCTCTGTTTTAGTTGGTCTTCAAGAATGAAAGTGAATATGAGAAATTTTCCAGGTCCAAGGTGGAGTATATTCCAAGAGGTACAACAGTTGAGTTGTTGTGATTAGTCTCCAAGTGGGAGATTGTTGGTTGTGGAGTCTGATTATCTTCATGTTTCATAGGTCTTTGTTTTCAGCTATGTTTATACCCCATGAATATTGTACACCCCAGAATATTATACACCCATCCATTCGGGGAAGTTGCAAGGGGGGCTTTCCCCTCCTGCGGGGTCCAAGGGAAAGCAAGCCCCCGATGGGGGTTTGGGGGCAAGCGGGCCCCTAAAGGAAAAATTTCCTTGTAAATGTTTATTGTAATTTCATAATAAATCTGGACCATTCATTATAAGGTCACATATATGATGGTAGAAGTTATTTTAAGGTTTTTTTCCCTAGAAGGAAACCCTCTTTTATGAGGGAAATGTATTGTGGCCATGCATCATTGCAAATATTGTCTTCTAAGAGAGGATATTGTGAGAGAAAGAAGAGGAAGTTACAACAGGTGTGTTGTAGGTTGTATCCCTTTTTTCGTTGGATAATAAAACAGAAGAACCTCACAATTTCTCTCGTGGACCTATCCCACACCGGGTGAACCATGTATATCTGTGTCTCTATTGTATTGTGTATCTTCTATGTTTTATTTCCGCATTTTTTTTTTATATTTCTCCATGATCCTATTTTTCTAACACAACACTACTAGCTTCCTTGTAGAAATAACCTGGAGAAGAAAATAGTCGGCTAAAATAATCAATGGAAAATAATAACTGAGTTGTAAGTTTCTGTGCTTTCTTTAGCTATTGTGGACATTTCATTCATGGTTTTACCCTCAAAACCATCCCATTTCCTTTTTGGATTCTCAACAAGGAGTCCCTAGCCTTCAAAGGCTCTCACCAACAACAATTTTGTGAGATATTATTGCCATTTCTTGGCGAAAAACAACCATGGTTTCCCACAAATTCCTTCATGATCAAGGGGAGGAAGAAAATTCAAATGGGATAGGAATGCTACCAATTCAAATGGAGGAGTGTAAGAATAATCCGAGATTGAAGGTGAATAATGGTTTCACCCCAATATTTTACATGGAACAAATGTGCCCTTCCCAAGAAGTATAGTAAACATCCAAAAGACCACCCAAGTTCAAAGGTTAACGGAAACTATTTGTAAGGAAGCATGGGCAAGGAAGGTTATGCTTCAAAAAAAAAGCATCAAGTTATATCACCCATGCACCTTGTTTCCTCTTTCCCCCTTGTGATATATGAGTCCCCTTGTTACTTCCTTGAGAAACCTTTTTTGTGGACATTATATTTATTACTATGCATTTCCTTTATATACATGTTTTTTCATAACACAAGCACACTATGGGAAACATAACAACCACACTGGTAAGATGAAGAATTGCAGCAATAAAGGTTGTTGAATCTCGAAGGAACACACTTAAATTATCAACCAAGGAAGCATGAGATTATGATGTGATATGCATCGTATATGAAACCATAAAGGATTTAAATGTTGTTGAAATGTGATTTCTTTCAATCTATGAATGTTGTGGAATTTTAATGCAACTACGATGACTAACTAAATGTAGCAAGAGCATTGGTGTTCTATAGCATAAGTCATCTAAGGCTCAAACACCCTGTTGGATTTTTAGGCCTAATGCTATGTAATAATTTCACATCTCAAGAATTGAATGTAATTACTCAATTTAAAGAGCCATTGCACAAAATCAAAACGATAAGGAAAATAAAGTTAATCTAATGAAATCAAGTAAATAAATTCATCGGACAACCACATAGTTGTAGCACACTAGAAGATGAATCCATAAGTTGTTGTAGCTATGGAATGAACAAACAATGAGTTTTTTAGACTTAAACCATGGAACATGCAGTTGGAGAATCAATGAATTCGTAAACACTTTCAATTGCAGAACAAAATAAAAATAATAAGGAACATACAACAAAATAATGAAATAAATCTACAACCATTAAGAAAATAAATAACAAGAAATCTAATATATGGGAAAAGGTGGTTCAACAACCAATTGTAGCTTCAGAGTGGTCCCTTACTTTGAAGCAAGCAAGGTGTTGAATCCCTCAAAGAGGAACACTATTCATAATAAGCAAGTTAAAAAAATAGTTATGATCTCCCATTATCTGAGAAAATTACAATGTTCCAATTCATACAAATTTAATTCAAATTCTTGTTAGCTATGTTGGCTAACCTATCCTTCACTATTGTAATTGATTTAAATACAAAATGAGCTTAGGAATTCCCTAGAATGGATTTCAAGGAATTTGTGAACGTAGTTACCAACTTGATGAGAACTCTCTGGAGTCCTTTTTTTAGAGGTTGAATTTCGTAGTTGTTTTTACCCTTGTTTCAAAAAGTGGTGCTACCTATAACGTAATTTTTTTAGGGTTAAAATTACCACCTTTTGTAACCATGACATTAGTAGCCTTGTAATATTTCCAATAAAAACCTTAAAATCAACCCCCAAATCAAAGAGTAGTGCCAACAACAACAACATTTTTTAAGGTTAAAATTGCAACTTCTTTGAAACTGTGGACTTAACAATCAGTATGGTTGCAACCAAAATGTTGAAATATCAATCCTTGAATCAAAAAGTGGTCCTCCTAATCTAAAATTACAACTTTTTTTTAAATCATGATCTTGGAAATTGATATCCGTACAATCAAAATCATGCATCATTTAACCATGAATGATTAATCTCCATATAATTTTAATCCATAGTTCTTTCATTCAATATTGATATTCCTCAAAAATAGTCATTAGGCTTTCTTGATTACAATGTTCAAAAATTGATACTTTTCTATACTAAAAACATATTATTGCTTATCCTGCACATACCCCATACCTAATGTAAAAATAACATCATAATATCCACATAAACGTTGCATAAATTTATCATTATGGCACAATAATGATGCAGAATTATTTCCAAGGCACATTGGAATAACATTGCCCATAAAATTACTTTGTTGTTTAAAGTAAGTGCACCCATGAGTCAATAACCAATATATGAAAATCTCATTAGTAGATCCTAGTGTCTTCCCTTCTCATAACCTATTTGAATTGCTCGACCTTAGTGTGCAATGGAAATATGAAACATTCACACTATCATATTTTAACACATTTCGACCTGGAGAAAAACCAAAAAATAAAATAGCAACCGCCACCCACAACCACAACCTTCCCTACACGCTAAGTAGAGCATGAAAAATTATCAAATATAAGTGGCCTTCCTTTCAATATGTAAAGTCTTCCTTCCACCTTGAACTTTATTTCATCTACATAAATCACAAATATACTCTCCACCTCCGCTTGCACTTTGACAATGCTGATGAAATACTTTCTTATTTGTCCATAAGTACGTTGGGTTGGTAATGTCCCAAATAAATTCATCCATCTATGGAATATTGAGGCTTCACGAATGCACATTCGTTGCGCTAGATGCTTAAGGAATATTTGATCCATTAATTTTAAGAAAAGTATGATATCACCAAACTCATTCTACGGATCAAAGGATGATTAAAATTCTTCACGAGTGTAACCACAATTCTAGAAATTTCCTTGAAAGACAACAATGACTTAGAATGAGCATTCAAAGGCTCAAAATAGGTCAAAACTTCACTGCATTTTGTATGCAAAGAAAGTATATATTAGATAATTTTAGGTTGATCAAGAAGAATTCATGGCCATTTTTGTCCAAGATGAGCTCCAGAAACAGGATGTAACAACCAAAAATACATTATTATGGTAATTGAGTTGATTTGGGGAGTCATGGAAAGGTCGATTATGGTCAAATAACAAAGATCAATGAGATGAACAAACAACAGGAAGAAGAATTCATCTAAGGAGTCCTTGGAATCTCTCTATGCATTCACAGGGAATGATAGTTGGAGCTATGGGCTCCAGGGGTCGTTTTGCTATGTACGATGGAGCTATGCTCTAGAATAATTGTTCCCTTTCACTTAACACATGTGTGCCACACGTAATGAAAATAAAATCAAATGCAAGGGATTATTTTATATGAAGGCGTTGACACATGAACATTGTGTGTGTTTGTTATGACCTAAGAGGGGGACAGATATGGGGATAAATGTACATGTAATGTGTAAATGTATATGTAATAGGGTCGACCTAATAGTAAATGGGCCTCATGTGTAGTGTGTGAATAGGTATATATAGAGATCATGTATTCATTATTGAGGACATATGAATTGTGATATATGAATGCATTCATGGTAGGAAGGCATAGACCTTTAAAGTGTGATGGATCTAGTTATTTATTGTCAGAAAACAATGAAAAGGGTGTTGAGGTGTGGTGGCTCCATTTATTTCTATTTTTAATCATTCCAATTATCCATTCTCACTCCATTTTATCTTGTGTTCGTCTCAATTCAACAATTTAATCCAAGATAAATAAGATATTACCAAATTGTGTTTGTCAAGTGCCATTAACAGAACTATAAATCCATAAAAATTCAAGAACCTTTCCCTGCTAAATTCCTAGTACCGTAAATAAACTTACATTTTTTCATTGAAGTAAAGAGGATATGGAAGTTTTTACGTACTTAACATGGATGACGAATTCACAAGACATGGAAGAGGCATTGATTACTACTAATTTAAGGATTTTATTTGGATGTTTTCATGTTCTTAGGTATTTCATTGAAATGATTTCATGTTCCAATGCCTCCTTTTGTACAATATCAAATTCAAATGGGTAGAATGATTTAGGTTTTAAATTTCTGATTATAATAAATATTAGGAGTTTTAAAATAACTTAGCTTAAACTTGTAATTGCAACTTGCAAATATAAATTGTAAATAAAATAATTTAACTTATATACCGACTAAAAAACATATTGTTTGACATATCAGATTTTAATAATAGTATATATGACTAGCATATCCCAAAACTAAAGTTTGTTGACATTATTTCAACCTATTCAATCCCATAATTAAAACTAGAGTTTGTTTACATTATTTCAACTTATTCAATCCAATGATTAATAACCATATCCACACTTTAGTAAATAACCATATTTCATTCCAACACACAAAATTTTCTCAAATATTCAAACAATATAACTAATCAAACTCACAACAACATTTCCTTCATTTCCACTAATTCAAAGGTATAAAGCCTAAGTAGGCTTAATGGTATACAACATGCTTTTCCTAACAATATATTATTTTAGAATCTTATAATGTGAAAGTAATCATAAATGTTATTAGTAAATAATCATATTCCATTCCAACAAAAAAAATAAAAAATAAAAAAAAATCCCAAATATTCAAACAATATAACCAATCAAACTCACATCAACATTTCCTTCATTTTCACTAATTCAAAGGTATAGAGCCAAAGTGGGCTTAATGGTATCCAACATGTTTTTCCTGACAACATATTATTTTAGAATCTTATAATGTGAAAGTAATCATAAATGTTATTAATATATGTAAATTTATAATTTGCATACACTTTAAACAATGAATCTTCTCGCATATAGTATTTGAATCAATTTAAAATTAATGGTTACACGTCATTGAGCTTATTAATAAAATTTAAAAAAAAAAGAAGAAGAAATTTCAATACAAATTTTGCAAAAATATAAAGATATAGACCTTCACCATAAAACTGTAAAGAGATATGCAAAATTTCTTAAGAATTTGTTCGAAGATTTTCATCAAAATATATTAAGTTAGTGAAAATGATTATCAATATTAATATTTTTATTATAATTATAATTGATTATTAAGTTAGTGAAATTAATTATTCCTATTAATATTTTTATTATAATTATTATTGATTATTATTATAACTATATTTAGTATCATTATAATATAATATTAATATTAATATTCATTAGTGAAATTAATACTATTTGACAGACATGTGTGTGAGATTTAAGTATAATGTGCTTCAAGTTCGGTCAGAAAATGTAAATGCCTACTTGCATAGTGGACATACTAAAGGTTGTGTTCTTAGTACAAATGGAGAAGTCTATGGCCGTGTGGTTTGGCTTTTGGGATCGAATCTCGCTTTGTTCGATGGGATACTAACTCCGAGCTGACCATTTGCTTGATTGCCGGTGAAATTGTGCCAATTTAAGACCGAAGTGCCGAAATTATTTATGGGAGTGTGAAATATTGATTGTGCAATTAATTTAAATTTTTGAACGACGTGAAGGCTACAATAAGGCCTCAAACTTTTCAACCAATGACAGTTTAAAAAAATAAGTTATTTTATAGATTAAAAAATAAAAAATTGTATTTCTTATATAGAATATTAGGTTTATCATGGAAATTTTTTAAGTCAATAGAAATTAATGTCAAATCAATAACAAACTCATTACTATAGTCCTGCTTTGACATGGATTAATAAAATAAAAAATCCTTTCATTATTAATAGTGCATATGAAAGGTTTCTAATTTTTCCATAAAAGGGGATACTAATAGAATTTGCTTGAACATTCTAACAACAATACGTCAAACTAATTTACATTAATATACAACTTGAGTGGGCCTAATGGTTAAGAACATGTGTTTCCTCTTAAGAGGTCACAAATTCAAATCCAGAGGGGGGTAGGGTATGTATACCTCTATAGACTTTACCAGTCAAATGAGGGGGATCCCTTGTCCCACAAACAAGGGGGTCTCATACACCAATTTGGTGTGGCTTGGATTTTTAATACAGTAATATAACAAAACAGTATTCCAATATTCAGTGTTTAAGAAGAGTTTGAAATACAAAATTTCTTTTTATAGAGTTTTCTTCTAATATTCAAAAAGAGCTAGCATAAAAACTTATTAGTATAGATTTTAAGAAATTGGCTTAAAATCAAAAGTACTTTGCAAAACATAGATAAACTTGGGATAAGAAAACGACATGTTTACTATGGGCTTCTTGCTTGATATATGCTAGTATTTGAAGTTTTTGGTCCACTTGTTTTGTTTTCATATCTCCTAAGGCTTATTGAAATATGTCTTTATATTTTGGAATAGTAGAAGTATACCCAACTAATAACTTCGAATGACAAACCACAAATTGAGAACTCCTAGTGAGACCCAAGACCAATTGGTAAAGCATGCCACATTTAACTTCAAGCTTCTCAATATGTCTCTTCAGATGGGTCACTTTTCTTATAACTCTGCATGCTTAGACTTATGTGCTTCATCCTAACTAGAAATTATTTTACTCATATGGGAGATAGCTACCAAATTATCAGCTACAAGACGCTCAACTCAACACAGTGCACCATGCAGGTTCAATGACTCACAAGAAAAGCCCTTGGAATCCATACTCCAATCACTCCAAACTTTGCTTGAAAAAAAACTGAAAGAAACTCAAATCCAAACATAGGATGGACTTATACTCTACGAGAAGATCCCCCATAGCACCAACAAAAAGAGAACTACAATGATCCAAAATAAAATAATCCAAGGAAAGGGATATAGACCTCTGAGTCCACAATCACCCTTGAACCAAGAAAACTTTTTAGCAAAATAAACCAAGAAGAAGTCTAGAATTATCTCACTTGCGATTTCCAATAATATTTTACTGTCTTTATGTTTTTTCAATGCCATTGTGAATGGAATGTGTGAGAGTACCATAGATTTGAGGATTGTTATCTCTTGTTTCTTCAAATTGGGATCCCAACACCTAGTCAAGTTTTTTTTTTGGCTAAAAGATATGCCTACCTATTTTGAACCCTAAGCACTTAGAAGAAGTCTATTGATTCAAACCTCCTTATGTCCCTTTGAATCATGAGGATGATCCTTACTAAGACATAGTCCTTATAGGTTGAGGAGTTGCACATATGTTAGATGATGAATTTTGAGTCCCCTATAACCAAAAATTCCATATTATGTCTTGAGTCTATAGTTTGAAGGCCTTGATAAAGATCCAATGTTTTTGCTTGATTGTTAGTGGCTTCCCCTAATGCCCACTCAAAGCTTGTTTCATAATTTCCTTCAAGATTGAAAATGACCACTCCCACCTGCACCTATCACCCATGGATTACCTTTCAAAGCCCCTTAAAAAGGAGAATATACTTCTTCTGCTCCAATTTCTAGTATTGAAATTCTCCCCCTTCCATTCTAATTTGTCAAGATGACAAATTCTTGGGCCTACAAATGATGCTTCTCAACTTTAATTGCTTTTCCATCAATAGATCCTTAATCCAATCCCTTTGCTCTTGTTCCAACATTGCAAATTTTCAATGGTATTCCCTTTAAATCATCTCAAAGGTCCATGCATTCTTCTTCTCTTTAGGTTGATCATTCTCAGCAACATTCCATGCCCCATGATCCAACAAAAGATGTTCACCTTGTGTAGTCCATTGTCGCTCTAGATATGGTTCTAGATCATTGAGCAAGGAGGTTGGGGGATCTCCTCTAGCTCCATTATGTATCCAAGTTTCATAGAGAATTTGTTGCCAAGAGGACCCCATCCCCAATGATCGTGATTAAATTTAGTCACCCTGAAGCCACTCCACGAAGGGAGGATAAAATATAAGAGATATGATAGGATAGAAGGCCTAGAGGCGATAGTTCTTTCCACATTTTCCATTAACCAATGCCTGAGATTTCCTAACTATAGATCTCAAATAGTATATATATTTATTGAGACATCGTCCATTCTCTTATTTCAACTAAATCCCATCACTGGATGAAGGGAGTATTTTCCATTATTCCAGCTTCCCATATATTAATTAATTTTCCTTTCCTAGGAACCCATGTTAGATGAGATTGAATAATTGGAGTGGCTACTCTATGTAGTTTCCATATCGAGGAGAATATGTCTTCTGAAAGGGGTTGATTTAAACATTGTTTCCTACTAGAATGGAAGTATTTTTAATCATGACTATCTTCCACCACTCATATTTCCTTGAAATTATCCTCCACAAAATTTATGCCCCTAATGCTAAGTTCATTAGTGGTGGGTGTTGAATCTCTAGGATGCCATTTTCCTTTCAGGTTCTAACTGTATTCCAATTTACCAGCAGAAAATTTTTGGTGTTGGTCTTTCCTCCTTGCCACAATATCTTTCAGATCTCTTTCCTAACGTGCTACATTATTCCAACTAGAACCAACAACATGGAGCTTTGATATATAGGTACAATTGATCAAATTGATTTTATTAACACCACACTACCTACAATATTTAACCATTGGGATCCTCATTACTACATTTTATCTTTCAATTTTCTAATGACATTTTGATAAATTGTTGAAGACGTGTTGCCAATAGAAATTGGGATTCTTAGGTATTTAAATGACCTCCAATTGAAAAAAATGATAGTTCAGGGATCCTGCAAACATTTTGCAGTTGTTGAGTGGTCACATTCCATCATATACATGTTTTTTTCCCTTGTTGATTTTCCCACTTAAATCGTTATAAAATTGATCCAAAACCTCTTTTAACCTCCCGACTATGATGGAGAAGCACCTTGCCACCCATGATGAGATTTTCATTAGGAAACTAAGACTCGATGATCTCTTTGTCTCCCCTAACAATACAAATTCCTTGGGGATTATCAACTAGCATTTATTTCTCCAAACGACAACTCAATGAATCCACCATGATGATATAAAGGAGAGGAGAAAGAGGGCACCCTTGCTTCAATACTCTTTTTCTCATGAAGAAGAAGGTGGTTTTTCCATTCACCAAAGGAGCGATCAAAGGAGATCCTATGCAAGCCTTCACTCACTAAATAAAGAAATCTGCAATTAACCAAATTTATGTAAAACACAAAACAAAAAGGAACGATGTACTGGGTCAAAATCATTTCCATGTCCATATTTATATTCATCTATTTTTCTCAGTTTTTTTTCTTGAATGTGTTGCCTCTTACAGAAATAGATGTTATCAATGATTTTCCTCTTTTAGAAAAATATGCCCCGATGATTTGAAATAAGATTTGGGAGCGTTTTTAGCCAATTTGCTAGGATTTTGGTCAAGATTTCGTAAGAGGAGTTACACAAAGAAATAGGATGGAATCTTGAAAAAGAGGAAGGGCCATTCTCTTTTGGGATTAAGGAGAGGAGTGAGGACTTAGAACTCCCTCCAAGCTTAGGCTTTATCTTGGACCAATTAAGCATGTGCCTCAAGTCATGTTTGATAATATTCCAACAAGCTTGGAAGAAATAGATTGAGAACCCATCTGAACCATGAGATTTATTTAGTTCAAGACCCCAGATCGCCTTTATGATTTCCTCCTCCTCTATTTATTTGAAAAATTCTAAGTTTTCCTTGGCCAACACTAGAGATGATATTCCTTGAAGCATTGTTTATGAAGCATCTGGATTGGCCTCATCCTCCTTAGTATAAATCTCCTTGAAATGATTATGAGCCACTTCTTTAATAGTCTCAAATTCAGATAGACATTCCCCATTCTCTAGGTTAACCTTTTTTACTATGTTTTTTAGCAACCTTGATTTTCACTGTTTGTGAAAGAATGAGGTGTTATTGACACCAAATTTACACCTCAAGCTTCTACACTTTAGTCACCATTTCATTCTCTTCCATGATATCCTTATGCAATCTGCAACATAATTTTATTTCTTCTATTAAAATCTATTTAGTCACTTCCTCCTTTTCCATTCGTGATTTAGGAAGGGAAGTTGTTGTTGGATGAAAATATTTCATGTGTTAAAGGTAGAAATGAGCTTTTATCCCATTCTTTTAAGTCTTTCTTGAATATCTTTAATTTTGTCTCCCAAACAAAGGAAGGGGACCCAAGAACCAACTTGCTCCAAGCTTCTAAAATTATCTCAAGTGCTTTTGAATCATGCAACTAGAGAATATTGAATCTAAAGGGGATGGGCCCAAGATCCTAGGGTTGATCGAAAGAGATTGAAATGGGCTTATGATTTGAAATTATCAATGGAATAATATGAGAGGTGATGACCTAATTATCTAGGAAGAAGTTGTTATGTACTAGAAAATGGTCTAGCTTGGTTGCAATATGTCCTAGTCCCAGCCTTATATTTTCCCAAGTGAATTTTCCCTTTTCTTGGTTCGATATCCACAAGATCCCAATCATACATTAGATCCTCAATGTGTTCCCTCAATGTGTCTCTTATTATGCTTCCCCCTCTTTTTCCTTGTTTGATAAAATTGTGTTGAGATCTTCTACTACTATGCTACCCTTAGCATACTCAACGTTGTTTATTGCATATAACCACCTCTAACATTCTTCTTCCTCTCTATAATGAACAGGTTCATAGAATACCTAGATTCGTTTTCTCATGGAATAGTGATTGGGGCTTACTAATACCCAATGTTGAGTACTATAAGAATTCATTAGCTCAAAAATATAATTATCCCAAAAAGTGCATGTACCTATTGATGCACCTCTTGCTCTAACCACTATTCCTTTACTCAATTTCCATTGTTTCTTTCCTATGTCTAGCATCTCTAACTCTTCAAATTTTGTCTCCTAGATGAGAATTACTATTTGGTTTTTTATATTTGATTAAATCTCTCAAAGATTATTCTTTGAACCTATTGTCCATAACCCTATGTAGAAAATTCTTATGCCATCACCTAGGTACTTTGTTATCTAATGATTTCCTTACTGCAATCAGATTAGCAACTCACAAAAAAATAATACACTACCGAAATATTCAACTCAATATCTTGCAGTGGAAGCACAACTAGGAAACCAAATCAAGAACACATGGACACCATAATTTTTGGGTAAATACCCCTGAGGGAAAACCAGTGTTGAGAATGATTTTATTATGCTAAAATCAGGGCTCCCATAATAGGGATAATGGCCCACTAAGAGAAATACAACCAATGACTAACATGGCAAGGGTTGACCTATTGTACAATCAATTATGGCATGTTTTTCTAGGCATCAAAGACTATCTCTTATGTGACCCACGGATACCCACGAATTTCCCCACTATGACCCGTGGATGTCTGTGATTGTCTCCTCTGTGACCCGCAGATATGCACGAAAAGTACATACAACAAACTTCGTACAATTTGACTCTTTCATGTGTCTTTCTTCTGTTGAAACCCACTTGCTTATGCCTTTGTTTTCTCTTCTCCTTGACCTATATGTTCTATAGATGAATTTCCTTCTTCACCTATCCAAGATCTTGAACGACAATCCTTCATGATCCAATACTTAGTGTCGATTCCCTCAACACTTGTCACATGTAAAAAAAAAAATCCTTCTTTGCTTCTACACTCTTGAATGACTCCACACTAGAAAAAGTTCTTCTTTTCTATCTCTATGTGAATGTGTTGTTCTTGGTCCTCTTGAATCATCATCCTTCATGATCCAAGCACTCGAGTATGGGTCCTTCTCTACTCCTAAGTGTGACCTTGGATACTGCACACTAGAAAAGGTCCTTCTTTTCTATCTGTGTGAATTGTGACTTACTCCTTCTCCTAGCCTTGCTTTTATAATCATGAGTTATAATCTATTTCTAATCTCCAAAGTGATATACGGTTGAGATTACTTCTCACACTCACTTTGAGATTTAGACTACATGTTGCATACTAAGTATTTTTAGCATGTTTCTTAAATAACTCAATTAACTAATTACATAATTAATTAATAAAAGAAATTTCATTTAATAATTCCTTTAATTAAATTAAATTCAAGAGTAGAAGGCTTTGGACAATTTCCACTCGTCTAGACACATAGACCTGTTTGGAAATACATGTATGATGCTACCACTAACATCAAAACTCCCTATTAGCGAGGAATGTATGTCCTGAAGAGCCACATGGAACAGGTTCTTCCTCCGACTCTGGCACAATGTCACATACATCATCATGCATACTAGCATTCCACCAACCCTGCTGATCAGCTGCTCCCCGAATACTGGAAGTCTCAGAATTGATGACGCTACATATCAATGCCACTAAGTTTGAAACCTTCGTTGAAGGCATGTTCTCCCTCAATGTTCTCTTAGAAGCTTCCTTCTCTTGAGTATCCATCAATGTCATCTCGTACCAAATCGATCTTCTGACAGAACTAGAAGGGGATAATTCCCTCTTCCCCTATGAAGGTTCACTCCCCACACTAGAAGTCTATGAACTAAGTTCATCTTTTGGTTTCTCACCCTGCAAAGCCTCCTGGTCCTTGTCCTTTGTCACGGACATCAATCCATTATCCAAGATCCCCTTGGATCCTCTTACAGGCTAGCCCTGCAACCTGTATAACCTTCCCTCTCTGACACCAATTCTCACTTTTGAGTGAGGGATAGCTCCCTATGAACAAATGAGTAATTGCTATGTCCGAAAAGTAACTGCAAAACCCATGTTCTCCAAAACTAAAATTGAGAGCAAGTTTTTCTTTAGTTCTAGTACATAAAGAACATCTCGGGCCTCTAATGAAGCTCCTAACTCAAGTTAGAACATGATATTTCCCTTCCCATTCATTGAATACTTGGTATCATCACCAAGCTCCACATGGTTCCCTGAGTTTTCTGTTAGACTGTTGAATAGCTCTCGTGCTTCTAGCTCTAGTTGATTTTGTTAAAATAAAATCCTAGGCTCCCTTCTTGGGATAATGGTTCTCTTGAGGAATACAAATTAGAAAATAGACAAGCCCTACAAAACCCAATACCGGTCCTTCAATCTTGTTGGTTGAATACTATCTCCCTTGTTGTCTGTGTGCTCCTTTCCTCGAACCCTTCCCTACACACTTGGATGAAATTCCTTCTCCACCCAATTCAATGAGATCTCCTATATCACTCTATGTGTATTTTCTATCCACTGAGAAACAAATAATACATGGAAATGAGCACCTATGTTGTTTTTTTTGTATGGCCTTGTACCTGCAAATTATCTATTGCTTCCCTGCTGACTTCTCTTCTCCTCTAGACTGAGTAGATCTCTAGGTGAAATTACTTCTTCACCCAATTCTAAGATCTTTGTGAGAAAGACTCCTTCTTTGCTCTATCTATGAGTTCTCATGTGGTTGATATCTCTAGATGGAATTCCTTCTCCACCTATTTGAGATCTCCTTGTTGATTTCCTACCATTGCTCAGAAAACCAACCTATTGAAATTGCATATGTAATGTCCTCTACCCAAAAATCATTCCTTTGATTTTTGTCTACTAGTTTAAATATCTACTAAGATCTCCTGCAAATATAATTGATCCGCTACAAAATATAGAGGATTTGTGCTTAGTCCTTCAAGCATCCACCTCGACACTCTCGATCCCATAGATCTATTGCTGCAACCCAAGATCTGAACTTTATCTCTACTTTGGTCACTCATATCTCATAGATATGTCGATACTATGTACTCTTGGTTTCCTCCCAAAGCAACCTTGATATGATACCATGTTGAATTTTTTTCGACCCTAGGTGTTCTTTGATACCATGTTGAATTTTTTTTTGACCCTAGGTATTCTCTAATACAATGTTGAAAAATGTTACTCCAACACCTATGTACTTTGTTATCTAGTGATTTCCTTACTGCAATCAGATTAGCAGCTCACAAAACAATAATACACTACTGAAATATTCAACTCAATATCATGCAGTGGAAGAATAACTAGGAAACCCAATCAAGCACACATGAACAACATAATTTTTCGGTAAATACCCCTAGAAAACCCTAAGGGAAAACTAGTCCTGAGAATGATTTTATTATTCTAAAATCAGGGCTCCTGTAACAAGGATAATGGCCCACTGAGAGAAATACAACTGCAGACTAACCTGGCAAGGGCTGACCTATTGTGCAATCAATTTTGGCACACTTTTCTAGGCATCCACGACTGTCTCTTCTATGACCCGCGGATATCCAAGACTTTCCCCACTATGACCCATGGATGTCTGCGACTGTCTCCTTTGTGACTCACGGATATGTAGGGAAATTTTGTATGAAAAACTTTGTACACTTTGATGCTTTCCTGTGGCTTTCTTCTTATGAAAACCACCTACATATGCCTTTGTTCTCTCTTCTCCTTGACCTGCATGATCTCTAGATGAAGGTCCTTCTTCACCTATCCAATATCTTGAACTACAATCCTTCGTGATCCAATACTCTGTGTCGACTCCCTCAACACATGTCAAGTGTAAGCAAAAAGTCCTTCTTTGTTTCTACACTCTTGAATGACTCCACACTAGAAAACATCCTTCTTTTCTATATCTGTGTGAATTTGTTGTCCTTGGTATTCTTGAATCACCATCCTTCATGATTCAAGAACTCGAGTATAGGTCCTTCTCTTCTCCTGAGTGTGACCTTGGATACTACACACTAGAAAAGGTCCTCCTTTGCTATCTTTGTGAATTCTGTCTCCCTCCTCCTCCTAGCCTTGAATTTATAATCACGAGTTACAATCTATTTCTAATCTCCAAAGTGATCTATAGTTGATATTACTTCTCACACTCACTTTGAGATTGAGATTACATGTTGCATGCTAAGTACTTTTATCATGTTTCTTAAATAACTCAATTAACTAATTACATAATTAATTAATAAAATAAATTTACTTTAATAATTCCTTTAATTAAAGTAAATTCAAGAGTAGAAGGATTTGGATGATTTCCACACATCTAGACACATAGACCTATGCGGAAATACCTGTATGATGCTACCACTAACATAAACACACTATTGTTCTTATAAACTACTTCTATTATTTCATATTTAGAGGATTCAAGCTACCACCTATGAGTCCTTCAAATGACATCTGCATTCTAAGGATTTTGGTTGATATAATTTTGATTTCTCTCCCAAAGGAACTTTCAATAAAGGTTTGGATCCCCTAGTTGTTTTTCCTTTGTTGTTACTACTTCCCTCTTTTCTTGGAGGATTATTCTTCCTATTATTTTTGGACATCTTTCTTCTTCAGGGTCTTCATCAAATTTCTATTCTCATTGCCAAAGGGCCTTTTTCAAAGTGAGAAATCCACTAGGTTGAGAGGATGGTTTCTCTATTACTAGATCATGGACTTCATATTTCTCTTCCTCTCACTATTTAGTACTCAACGTTTTTGGTGACTCCATTTGGGGCTCAAGCAAAAGGGGTTGAACAAACTGCATAGGAGTGAGGTTAGGAGTGACCACTATCTGAGAAGAGGTAGGTTTGAATGAGGGTTAAGAAGAAATATGAATGAAAGTATTGATCTATCTAGGAGAACTACAAATTCATTTTTCGAAGGGATCTTTCCTTTATTTCCAGAGGAGAAATAGGGGTTGAAAGAGGAAGGAGGGACAACTTGCTTGAAATTTTCTTGACTTATTTCCATTGGCCCTCTTTCTCTAGGGAATCTTGGATCAAGGTAATGATTTCTCAATCATTTGAAAAAAGTCCATACTCATGGAAAGATTTGCAGTTGAATGGTATTTGTTCATAATCTAGCTTTTGAAAATGCATCCAGTTGTCCAATGATAAATTAATCACCTATGGAAAGCCTTTTTATAAATATACTTCCACCTAGATTCTCACACAAACATCACATCATTAAGCACAAATTTATCGTTGAATTTACCTAATGTGTTACCAATGGCTACCGGGTTGTCATTTTTCTAGTAGTGAAGAGGAAGGTGGGGAAAATTAATCTAGACAGACACCACATTGGGTACATCAACTTCAGGATCAAAATTAGGTGTCCATCAATTGAGGTACGTCCCTATGGGTCCATGAAGTATGGAACGTTCTAGAATATGAGGTCTTTGTCTTCCTTCTTTACAAACAATAATGCATGATTCTCACAACCACATAAATAGTATGCGAGGGTTCATTGATTCATTGCCATCCAATTTTTTTGTATCCATAGATCCATTACTCTTGGAGTTGACCAAAGTCCAACGAATTTCCCAATGAGGCCTTTCTCAGCTATAACTAGGCATTTAATATGAGAGGTTGTTGGGGAAGCTTGCCCACTGGAATTTGATCAATGTTTTTAACAAATTTAGTGAGAATCAACTTAGAAGGTGGTTTATTCAGAAAGGCCATAAAGGCTTGAAAGTCCACACCATTAATAGAATGGGGTGGTTTCCTCCTCCTAAATCCATTTCCAGGAGGGATAAACCAACAAAAGAGGATGACAATGATGAATGATGATGAATGTAAGGGAGGCACAAAGCAAGAGTCGTAGTTAAGTTTAAATTTTTGAGGTTTATACTTATTATGCATATGCATCACTAATTTCTTCATTGTTATCCTTGTAAGATCTGAATTAAGAATTCATATTAGTTACTTGGCAATATGAAAGTTGTTGACAAGTAATAGTAATAAAGGATGAAATGCCTTAGGAGTTGGAAGTGTTAGATATAGTTTGGGGAACAGGATTGCTTCAAATAACGAGGTAAAGGTACTAGAGTTATTCCAAAGAACTAATGTACCACTCCATCATGCCATCCTCCAAGTTACTATAATAGGAGAATCATTACATGTGGGAAAACTCAAAGGTCGAAAAAATAATAACAATAACCATAATAGAAATACTATTAATTTTTAAGAGCAACAAAATAATTCTTTTTATGGGGTCCTCTAGCTGCTTCCATGAAGGGAGGGTAGTATCATGTGATGGAGAATTGTTTCTTGGGCCTTCATGTGGACAATATACCCTCAATATTCAACAACCCCACTAATATTGAAAAAAAATAGGTGTTTTTTTTAATTTTATTTTTTTTAAATTATGTTGGGTAATTTAGAAAAAAAAAAATGTTTTTTTCATCTTTAAAAAAAAAACTTGTTTACTATCTTTTTCAATTTATTTATTTTTTAATTAATTAAAAAATGAAAAAAAAATCAAATTTTGAGGAATACCACTTTTCAATTTAGGAGTCAATCTTATGTTTTTGTAATTACGAAGGTGCTAGTTGTCAAGGCCATAGTTTCAATTAAGTCATAACTTTATCTCTGAAAATAAAATCAGTGTTACTGGAATCATGATTTTTCAATTCGAGGGTCAATTTTCCACAATGTTATTGGTTGTCAAGGCCGCGATTTCAATCAAATTACAATTTTAACCACCCTCCAAAAAAAGGGTGCTACAAGTAGTGCCACTTTTTGAAACGTGGGTTGATTTTGACCCAAAAATATTGGTTTTTTGGACCAGAGTTCTCATATTGAGATCACAATTCTTGTTAAGTTGGTAACTATGTTCAAATTTACCAAATTTGTGTAAAACACCAAACAAAGGGAATGATGTACTCAATCAAAATCATTTCCATGTCCATCTTTATAATCATCCATTTTTCTCAGTTTTTGTTTCTTGAATGTATTGCCTCATGCACCAATAGATATTATTAATGATTTGCCTCTTTTAGACAAGTATGCCCTGATGATTTGAAATAACATTTGGGAGAATCTTTTTTATCCAATTTGTTAGGATTTTGGTCAAGATTTTGTAAGAGGATTTACACAAAGAAATAGGATGGAATCTTGAAAAAGAGAAAGGGTCATTCTCTTTTGGGATTAAGGAGAGGAAATAAGACTTATACTCCCTCCAAACTTAGGCTTTATCTTGGACCAATTAAGCATGTGCCTCAAGTCATGTTTGATAATATTCCAACATGATCGAAAGAAATGGATTGAGAACCCGTCTGAGCCTCTCTAGCTCAAGACCCCATATCACCTTTATGATTTCCTCCTCTATGTATCTGGACAATTCTAAGTTTTCCTTGGTCAACACTAGATATGGGATTCCTTGAAGAATTGCTTCTGAAGAATATGGCTTGGCCTCGTCCTCCTTAGTGTAAATATCCTTGAAATTATTATGAGCCACTTCCTTAATATCCTCAAATTTAGATAAACGTTCCCCATTATCTAGGTTAACCTTTTTTACTATTTTTTTTGCAACCTTTCTTTTGACTTTTTGTGAAAGAATGAGGTGTTATTGATACCAACTTTACACCACAATCTTCAATACTTTAGTCACCATTTCTCCTTCTCTTCCATGTTCACCTTATGTAATATTCCACATAAGTCTCTTTCTTATATTAAACTCTATTTAGTCACTTCCTCCTTTTCCATTCGTGCTTTAGGCAGGGAAGTTGTTGTTGGATGAAAAATATTTCATGTGCTAGGGATAGAAATGAGGTCTTAGTCCATTCTCTTAAGACTAGCCTGCTCCAGTCTTCTAAAATGATCTCAACTGCTTTTGGGTCATGCAAATAGAGAAGATTGAATCTAAAGGGGATAGGCCCAAGATCCTAGGGTTGATGGAAAGAGATCAAAATGGGCTTATGATACGAAATGATCGATGGAGTAATATGAGAGGTGATGACCTAATTATCTAGGAAGAATTTGTTATGTACTAGAAAATGGTCTAGCATGGCTGCAATATGTCCTAGTCCCAACCTTATGTTTTCCCACGTGGATTTTCCCTTTTTTTGGCTCAATATCTACAATATCCCAATCATACATTAGATCCTCCATGTGTTACCTAAATGTGTCTCTTATTATGCTTCCCCCCCTCTATTCCTCATTTTATAAAATTGTGTTGAGATATCCTACTACTATGCTACCCTTAGCATACTCAGTGTTCTCCATTGCATATAACCACCTCTATCATTATTGTTTCTCTCTATAATGAACAGGTTCATAGAATACCTGCCTTCATTTTCTTGTGGCATAGTTGTTGAGGCTTACTAATACCCAATGCTAAGTACTATAAGAATGCATTATCTCAAAGATAGAATTTTCCCAAAGAGTGCATATACCTCTTGAGGCAGCTCTTTCTCTAACCACTATTATTTTACTCGATTTTCATTGTTTCTTTCCTATGTCTAGTATCTCTAACCCTTTAATTTTTGTCTCCTAGATTAGAATTACCATTTGGTTTTTCATATTTGATTGAATCTCTCAAAGCCTCTTGTTTGAAACTATTGTCCATAACCATATTGTTCTAGGAAACTACTTTTATTATTTCTGATTTAGAGGCTTCAAGATACCACTTATGAGTCCTTCAAAGGACATATGCATTTTAAAGATTTTGACTGATATAATTTTGACTCTGCTCCCAAAGGAACTTTCAATAAAGGTTTGTATCCATAGTTGTTTTTCCTTTGTCGCTACTAGTTTTCACTTTTCTTTGAGGGTTCTTCTTCTTAGTCTTGTTGGAAGTCTTTCTTCTTCAAGGTATTCATTTGGGATTTTTTCAGAGTGAGAAATCCACTGGGTTGAGTGGATGGTTTCTCTAATAATAGATCTTGTACTTCTTGTTTCTCTTCATCTGACTCTTTAGTATTCAACGTTTTCGGTGACTACATTTGGGTCTCGAGAAAAATGGGTTAAACAAAATACATAGGACCAAGGAGAGGAGTGACCACCAGCTGAGAAGAGGTAGGTAGAAATGAGGGTTGAGAATAAATTTGAAGAAATCATTTGGGTTTTGATCTATCTAGGAGAATTGAAAATTTATTTTCTGAAGGGACTGCCTTTCCTTTACTTTCAAAGAAGGAAGATGTGTTGAAAGAAGAAGGAGGGACGAATTGCTTGAACTTTTCTTGACTTATTTCCATTGCCCCCCTTTCTCTGGGGAAGATTGGATCAAAGTAATGAGTTCTTAATCCTTTTCAAAATGTCCATACTCATGGAAAGATTTGCAGTTGAATGATAGTTGTTCATAATCCATCTTTTGCAAATGCACCTAGTTGTCTAATGATAAATTAATCACCTATGGAAAGCCTTTTTTAGATCTTCTTCCATGTAGATTCTTTCACATGCAAACATCCCAGCATTAGGCACATATTTATAGATGAATTTACCTAATGTGTTACCAATGGCTATCAGGGCATCATCATTCCAATAGTGAAGAGGAAGGTGGGTAAAATGAACCTAGACAGACACCACATTGGGCATGTCAACTTCATGATCAAAATTAGGGGTCCATTGATTGAAGTACATCCATATGGGTCCATGATGTATGGAGCATTCTAGAATATGAGGTATATATCTTCCTTCTTTTCAAACAATAATGCATAATTCCCACATAAATAATATGTGAGGGTTCATTGAATCTGTCGTACAATTTTTTTGCATCCATAGTTCCATTGCTCTTGGAGTTGGCCAAAGTTTAATGAATTTCCCAATGAGGCCTTGCTCAGCTAGAACCAAAGCCTTTAAGATGAGAGTTTGTTGGGAAGTTTGAACAATGTTTTTAACGAATTTAGTGAGCATCGACTTGGAAGGTGGTGGTTTATTCAGAAAGGCCATAAAGGCTTGAAAGGCCACACCATTAACATAATGGGGAGATTTCCCCCTCCTAAATCCATGTTGAGGAGGGACAAACCAATAAAATAGGATGACGATGATGAATGTAAGGGAGGCACAAAGCACGAGCAATAGTCCAATTAAAATTTTTGAGGTTTACACTGATGCACATGCATCACTATTTTCTTCATTGGTATCCTTGTAAGACCCCAATTAAGAATTGTATTAGTTAATTGCAATATGAAAGTTGTTGACAAGTAATAGTAACAAGGGAAATAGCTGCAAAGTAGCTAGTCCCTGTCGTGTTGAATAATAGAAAGATTTGATAAAATTAGGTAGGTATACTATGAATACTAATACTAATAATAGCACTCCACAATCTCTACCAATTAGTGTTCTTGGCTCTTGTTCCATTTCGAATTATTTCACTTGAAATAATGATATTATGAGAATGGAATTATTTCCTTTTTTGTGCTCAAATCACATGTGAACATTTCCCAACGACCAAAAAATCCACCCAATTCCCTTGCGACTAAAAAATCCAACAGTGCAAGACAACAAATTCTTCGCATAAAATATTGAGTGTGATGTACAATATAACAAATTTCGGAAGGAAGTATGTATAAATACTTTATTTCTCGTAATAAACAGGGAAGGAAAACACAGATAAGGAATAAGTTGGTTAATTAATCTTTTTATGGTCATAAAGTTCATAAAAATACTTTATAATTCAAAATTTATATAGAGTAAGGCTAGTTCGACAACCACTCATATGATCAAAATTTACAACTTGGAATTCAAAATCATTAAAAATTTTAATTCTCTAAATCGCCCATTCCAACAATCGCCTGACAAATATTTTATATAGTCTGATTACACTTACAGTTCAGACAAATTTTGTCAATCATCGCATTCCACGACAAATATTCTAAATAATGCGTCGCATTCCAAGACAAATATTCTAAATAATGTGATTAGACTTCATACAATCACCGCACCATTCACGTGATTGGGAAAATCGGGAGTCCACTCGACTGATTGTGATAAAGGGGATTGACATCCAAATATCAAAGCTCATTCTGGAATATAATCAATGGCTCATTCAACTCTGTGATACCTTGCATTCCCTCGCTCTCTGCTTTTACAATGAAGGCAACTCCTCCGTCCCCGGTGTTCCTAGACTGTTGCTCGTCGTCGTCAATCGGATCAGTTTTCTTATGCCAATTCACTACCATGGTTAGGAATTTAAGATGTGCGAGGAAATTTTTCAATGTTAAAATTTTTTAATTTACCCAAACCAAAATCCATAAGTCTCATTTAGTGACTGAACATTGAATTTATACCAATCTAGTTTGAAAATATTAATTTATGATTTACAAAACACATTAATTTTTTTTTTTTGTGAGTGTAGGAATATATATTACTGAAAAGATTATGATACAAAAAGTGGGGATCCTAGTTTTCTTAGAAGGAAACCAGACCAGGGGGTCCCTAGTTGCGCAAGTTGATAGTAATGAGGGATGGTCCTGATCTGCCACCAAGGGAAACCAGACCAGACCTTCCATGTTTAGTTTGAGAAAAAAACACATACATAAAAGAAGAAACTAAAACATCCCCCTAAACCAGAGTGTGAAGGATATTTGAGCTAACCTGACTAAACCTAACCTTGTTGCCTATAGACTGCCAAATCATTAATCCAGAACTATGAAGTGTTTCTACACCTGGGTGTGCTCCTTCCCACCATATGCCTAGCTCTTGTTGTCTTCCTTCTGGGAGGTCATACGAGTCTTCCTGATTTGAGATGGCGTACTGTGTCCATCAACAGACATGATGTCCATGTGATGGACATAGCATAAGTAGAGGTGGAACTGGGCTGCCAACCACTCCAGCTTGCATTTTTGTTCCTTCTCTACCTTTGCTAACCGTTTGGTAATGGTTTCCAAACTGCTCATGCGACATAGGATCTCGTCCAACATTGTCTTGTTTTCCTTGTTGTCCTCATGCCTGGCTTATTCCTTTTTTGAAATCACTTTCCCGATCACCATCCTAGTTAGCCATGCCATCTCCATCGTTTTGTGGTAGAGGGTTTCCCTAGGTTGTGTGGCCCCCGAATCAGTTACCCAGTATGCTTTTTGTACCAATGCATCCTGCAGTTTACCTTTGTGCTTCTTCTTCAAATCCTTTTCCCACTGGGTGATGGTTTCCTTCCCCTTCGGCGCAACCAGAGTTTGAAATGTGTCCTTTGCATATTTTGTTGCTTGTTTCATTCTCGTTTCCCGCCAGAAACTATTCGAGACTTCCTTCCCACGGGGGTTCCTTTTCCTGTGCATTTTCTTTAGTTCCGCCATCCTTCTTTACCTGCCACAACTCTTGTTCTGGTTACTCGGCATGTGCCTCACTTCACAGGTATTCTCCCTTTCCTTTCCCTTGACTGTGTAATAATCCCTGTTGTTGCGCTCCTTCTGATTGCGTATATTTCCACTGTCCCTCTTCTTATTGATCGTTCCCCTCTACGAGCTCGTCCTTTCAGTATTGGTTTGCTTGTGGTGATGAGAGCTTCCTTATGTTTTCCTATTATGGCTTGTATGATCATGATGGGTCATCCTTTTCCCCTGTGCGGTCATTGCCCTTGCTCACTTGTGATCCGACTATGTCATTCTCCGTACCTGTACTTGGCCTGATGGATCGATCCTGGTTATCATCAACCCCTCATGCCTTACATCATTTGTTGCATGTGACTTGTTGCCTGGCCTTTCACTCGTGCTTTCCCCACACTTCTTACTGGCATACTGGCCTTGCTTATGGTCATCCGTTTGTTGCTTATTGTGATCTTGCATGATAATTGGTGGTAGAGTGTTAGGCACTGTTATTTTCCCTGGGGACCACATACCTTCCGAGAGGTCTTGCGATGTCCTCCTCGATGTGACCTTCCATGCTTAAACTTCCTTCACGATCTTTTGTCACAAGGTGGTTGCAGTCTGTTCTGATTTTCCCACTCGAAATGTTGATCCAGGTATCGTTTAGTTCTGGGTCTTCCTTGTCAACCACCTCGTTGGTGAGCCTGTCCACTAGAGAATTCGTTGACCTGCACACCCAGCGCAACTCCACTGTATTCAAAGTTCTCATATGCTCCTGGATTTTCTGTAGGGAGTGTGCAAGGCGCCAATGGCGCTGAACCTTTCCCACTCTGGTGCCATTTTGGAATCTTTTCGCCGTGTTGATTACCAGGGTGGAGTCACCTTCCACGATGGTGTTTGTCATCCTTTCGCGACTCAAGATTTCAAGGCCCAGTTCCAAGGCTCTGAATTTCACCACATTGTTGGTTGAGTTTCCCATTCTTCCATCGTATAGTCGGATGATGTTGCCACCACTGTCTTTGATCACTCCACCTGCTCCTGCCACTCCTGGATTTCATTTTTCCGCCCCGTCAAAATTCAGTTTCAGGAACCCTAACGGAGGGGGAGTCCAGTTACATGCTCCTATCTGGAGTTGCGAGTTGCACCCTACAGGTATGTTGTTGTGCCATTCTTTTAGATGGAAAAAATCTAGGTTACGAGAGTCTTGGTCTATGAGTTGCGCTTTCTCCATATTGCAGTTGCGGCTCCGCATTGTTTCTCTTATTTGAGAGACTATTGCATCCTTTATCCTTTCTACTGGTATGTTTTCATTCCTGAAGATGCGTCGGTTCCGTTCTTTCCAGATTGCCCAGATGATCATCCCCGATGTTAGATTCCAACAAAGGTTCACCATTTCATTTTCATTGTATCCCTCATTCCCATTGTTGATAGTTGTGTTGATGTTCCCCCTAATCCTATTGGATTGGTGAAAGATGCCTGCCACCCAATCCCAAATCTTTGATGTGTAGCTGCATTCGTTGAGGAGGTGGTTAGTTGTTTCTTCCTTGAATTGACAGAGATGGCAGTGAGAGGGACCTATGAAACCCCTTTTCATGAGAGTCTCCCAAGTCAAAATTCGATTATGTAGAACTAGCCATTTGAACATTTTGATATTTGGCCATTGGAGGCTTTTCCAAATCTTTTCCCACGGTTGCTTGGATTTTTCTTGGTCCTGGCCCGCGATCTAATACCCTGCTTCTTTTAAGTTGAATTCACCCCCATTTTTCCTTCCCCATCTCAATTGGTCCTCTTCTTTCAAGACCCCAATTTTCCTTTTCCCCAATTCCTCCTCTGCCTCTTTCGCTATTGTTTCGATCCAGGCTCTATTTTGTGGAATAAGTTTGTCCCAGATCCTCCATCTAGTGTTGCCATCCCTTTTCTTCCAGTAATGATGGATTTTGGTTTTACCTTTCCCAATCATTTCCTAATGAATCTCCTCCCTATCCGGATTTTCCATTTTGGGTTCATGTTTCCATGTGTCCTCCGAAAACCTTGTTGTTCTACCAAATCTGACTTCCCAGAAGCTATGTTTCTGGATCCAGTTCTTATTACGCCGGGCGAGATTCTAGATGGATGATCCCTCCCTTGTGCCCATGAACTAAATTCACTCCTGATCGCTGATTTTCGAGGCATACTTGGCCTTCCAGAGGCTTTCCCATGGCACCAATTTGTCTTTTACCCATCTCCACCAGAGCTTTGCCCCGTAGGATTCATTAGTTACATGTGGGTCTTGTAACCCTAGGTCGCCTTTGCTCTTTGGTATGCATACCTTCTCCGAGGCCACCAGGGCCCATTTCTTTTTATTTTATGTGCCTCACCATAGGAAGTCTCATTGGATGGCTCTTATATTTTGTAGGATTCCTTTGGGGGATGGGAACATTGACATCATATACGTTGGAATTGCTTATAGAACCGTTTTGGTGAGGATAAGCCTTCTGGCCGGGTTTAGGGATCTGTATGTCCATTTTTTTACCCTCTACTACAAGTTGCTGATAACTCCTTCCCACGTAGCATTTTTGCAAGCTATGTCTGTCAGGGGGATTCCCAAGTATTTCGTTGGGAGCGTTTTACGTTCAAACCCCAGAATGTGCCCAAGTTTCATTGAATTGTTGGATTAGTGTTAAAGAAATATATCATGGATTTGGAGTGGTTTATTTCCGCCCCCGAGGCTTCCCCGAAGTCTTCTAAGATTGTTTTAAAATCCTTTTCTTCCTTTATCGTGGGTGTGCCATGGAGTAAGGTGTCATCAACGAACTGTTGGTGTGTGGAGGTTGGACATTTTTCAAAAGGTTTGATGCCATTTATTTCACCAGTTGCAGTTGCGCTTTTTATGCTTCTACTTAGCCCTTCCATCATTAGAATGAAAAGGAAGGGGGACAACGGATCCCCTTGTCTTATGCCTCTGGATGGACAAAAGGGTTTGGCTAGGGCTCCATTGATTAGTAGCGAGTATCTTGTCGTTGAGACTAGAGTGACTATCCAATTGATCCAGTGTTGTTCGAACCCAAAATCTTCCAAGGTCTTAGCCATGTAGTGCCATCTTATTTTGTCATAAGCCTTCACCAAATCAAGTTGGATTATCATCCCCCCTCTCCTTTGGATTTTCAGCGTGTGAATGATCTCATGGGTGTGGATGATATTGTCCAGGATTTGTCTTCCTTCCACAAAACCAGCTTGTTCCTGTGAAATCAGTGTGGGAAAGAGTGGCTTCAATCTATTGGCTATGACTTTGGAGATTATCTTGTAGACTACGTTGCATAAATCTATAAGTCTGTAGCGGTCTGGGGTCCTAGGTTCATTTTCTTTCAGGACTAGAGTGATCATTGTGGCATTTAAACCTTTCAGGATGGATGTCGATCGTCTAGATTCCTCCACCACCCCATAAATATCATGCTTAACCACTTCCTAGTGGGCTTTGAAGAATTCCACTATGAAACCATCTAGGTTTGGGGCCTTTCCATTGGGCATCTCCTGGACTGCTTGGTCAATTTATTCCTTTGCAATGGGTTTTCTTAGGCCAACATTGTGATCCTCTATGACCAGCTTGGGGATGTGTTGTATTATTCTTTGTATGGCCTCGGATATGTTTTGGTTAGGTTCTTGGGCTATCCCCTGGAAGTGGTTGACTAGTGTATTCTCAAATTCCTGGTGGGATTCTCTTTCAATCCCGTCTTGATCCCTAATCTTCAAGATTTTGTAATGTGATATTCTTGCAATAGTTGTTCTATGAAAAAACTTGGTATTCCTCTCCCCTTCCTTTAGCCACCTTATTCTGGACTTTTGGCACCATAGGGTTTCTTCCTGCTGGCATCTTGCTTCCCATTCCTGGGTCATTTTGATCTCATCTTTTTTCTGATCCTCTGTGTATCCCTATTCAATGCATGGTTCCTGTAGCTTCCTCATTATGTCCTCAATACTCTTTTTCCCTTGGTTTACTTTTCCAAAGACTTCCCTATTCCACTCCTTGATTTTTTGTTTGATGTACTTGATTTTTTTGTAAAGTTTGAACATCCTTGTCCCTTGGTCTGGTTGTTCCTCCCGCCACCATTTATTGATGTTCTCCTTGAAGGTGGGATGGTCGATTCAGAATTTCTCAAATCTAAATGGTATGTTCTTCGGTGTGGTTTGAAAATTTGCTTCCAGTTGAACTGGCCAGTGGCCTGATCCCCCCCAAGGGAGGATACTGCAATCCAAAGTTAGTCCCTACAAAATGATTGATTCTGACACCAAGAATCTATCTAGCCTTGTGGCTACTTGGTGGTGACCTAGTCTTTTTTTGTTCCAGTGAACTGACCATTGTTGGTCCTGATGTCCACAAGCTCCATTATGTCAATGAAAGCTAAGAATTATTCCACATCTATGTCCGGTTTCATGGTGCCCCCTTTCTTCTTAGCGAGTGTAGTGATGATGTTAAAATCCCGTGCCAGGATCCAATGGAGGTTTTCGGCATGATCCTTTAGATTCTCTAGGTCAAGGAGCAATCTCCTTTTTTCCTCCATCCCCTGGGGGCCATACACATTAGTGCATAGAATTCCCATCGCGTTCCCTATAATTTGCATGTTGACAGAAAGTGTTTGTCTCGTGTCTTCCACTGCAAGTAGGTTCACCGAATGTGGGTTCCACAAGGTGAGGATACCTCCCGCCATCTATTGTCTTTCGAAAACCAACATATTGTACTTACTCCAATATGTTTTACTGATTGTTTCCATTTTTTCTAAAGTGCATTTTGTGTCTTGAATGAAACATAGGTCAGGTTGTTCCTTACACAGTCTATTTTTAAGGATTCGTTGCTTTCTTAGGTTGTTTAGGCCTCTTATATTCCACGTTATAATCTTCATTTAAACATGTGGGGGGAGTTGGGGAAGAGATTTTTAATCTTACCTGAGTTTATCAACAAGGCTCCTAGTTCTTGTAGGGCTACGCTATTTGATTTTTTGCCTTTCTTCCTTTGTGCCTACTTGGGTGAGTGTTGTGGTTGTCCATCGCCTGTTTTGATTCCTAGGTGTCCTTTATCTCCATGCATGCACTTGATCCCTCTGGATTTTGCTTCCTCCCTTAGGAGGAAGAGACATTGAATGCAGTCGAGTTGCTCCGCTAGCACATTGTCTATTCCCTGCCTTTTCCATTGCTCCAGTATGTTTGGTAGATATATTCCCTCCCTTTTGACACTATCTCTAAGATCTGGGTCCTCTTTTCCTACCTTGCTTGGTGTCATCTCCGTCTGCTTCCTGCATTGGGTTGTTGTAATCTACGTTGCCTCCTTCCATAGGACTTGTGCTACCTCCCTGTTCTCCCTTGTTTCTTGGAATTTATGTGTTCTCATGAGTTGCTTGTTCACTCGCTTCCTTGTCTTTCATCTTTTCCTTTCCTCCTTCTTCCCCTTGGTTGGGCTTGCCTCTTCCTTCTGTTCTAATTATGGCTTATGGGTTGCTTCATGTTGGAGCCTTGCCTTGTCTTTTGTTTCCTCTTCTTTTGTGATTTGGCTTCACAAAACCATCCTCATCCTGTTGTAGCTTGGTGTTTTTTGTTTCTTGTTTTTTATTGAGAGGGAATTCTCTTAGTAGGTGTCCATGTTCATGACATCTTCTGCATCAAAACAGGATCTTCTCACAGTCTATTCTTTGTATCCATTCTTCATCCCTAAACTCCAGGCTTATGGCTTCTGGGAGTGCCCCTGAAACATCCATCTCTATGTAGATCCTTGCATAGGATGTATATCTTCCTTTTGGAGTAGCTTCCGATGTCTTGACATATTTTCCGAGCTTGTTCCCTATGGATTTGAAGGTGGATGGCATCCAGTAGTCTAGCAGTAAGGAGTAAATCCTTATCCAGACTAGTACATTTTTAAAGGTTTCCTTCTCTGGGGAGAAGTTTTCCTTCCATGGACGCATGTACAGCCCCACTGCGACATG
>JASDQU010011058.1:53195-73378 GCA_032191745.1 Picea mariana
TATCGTTGTCCTCCAGGTTCATAAAGACTGATGTGAAGAAACCTTTCAAACCCAGGTTGAGTTCCACTTCTCCACTTGGCTTCCAATGGTATTTTATCCAGTTGTGCAACGTTTTTTCTGTGGGCCACAAGCCCATGAACTTGCAGATCAGTGCATGCATATTCATATAATCCCAGAAGAGTTGTGTTTGGGGATCTTCCAGTATAACCTTGGGTATTAGTTTTGATTTAGGTTTACATGGGTTGCGCCCATCTACCCCACTGGGGTTCGTCGTTGCTTGCGCACCGTTCTGGGCTTCTCTAGCTTCTTCCCCCATGCGTTCACTTTTTTCTTGGTTTCCCTCTTGATTCTTGTCTGATCCTAATCATGAGGTGTCTGTTAGAGGTTCTTTGAAACCATCGCCTCGTGGTCCTTTCCCTATGTCCACCACCACCTGTATGTAGGAGGGGGTTCCATTCCCTCCCCCTTTGGTCACCATGTTGACCACTGCTGAGACCGCGACTATTAAACCATAGCTTGAATTTTTTTCTAGAGCCCCCTGCAACTTATTTTACTTATTCCTATAGCAGTTCCATAGTGTTACCACCAAACAAATTAATATTATGTAAACATTAAAATGGATTAAAATAATACTTAATTATAATATTCCATCCACAATCAATCCAATAACAACATTACAAGAGTTTCCCCAATAGATATGATAATATTTGATTAAGGGATAGAATTTGTGTTGTTATTGTTGATGCTACAGGTCTGAAACATCATGAATCCTATCAGGAGCAAGTCTTTGTCATGCTAGAAATGATGTATTTTATTGCTTCCATACCAGATCATATTTTGGAAATGCATGAAACTAGTGGAGCTGGCCTGTATTCCCAAACTATATATGGGTCTGCTTATATATGTCACCAAAGGTTATATAAATGCATGCTTTGAACCCCTCAACTGCAGGTCTGTAGGTGAATAAAGCTGAAGATGTTTTCTTTAGGGATGGGAACCATGCCACTCTGCTACCAATCATTTTTTTCAATATGAAATCAAATCTAAGGAGAAGTTCTCTTCATCCTACAACAATAGAGGAAATTACCTTCATTTCCAACTCAATTGTTGGTTTATCCAAATAATATTCAGTATGTGTCAACCCTGGTTTATCGTGACTTGACGGGACAACTAGCTGTGATTAATTATAAATTAAACACATTTAATTTTCCCTTTTCATGTGTTGGTGTTTGACACTTTGGGACACTTCTTGGGCATGTGTCAGAGACATGTTTGACACGTGTTCTATTTTTAGGACGCGCGTTCTAGCATGTCATGTGCCCGTCGGGTGAGGTACGAAACCACAAGACCTAGGGTGGTGTGTCGATTATGATACCCTTCTTGTCGGGGTCCCTAATTTCCATTGTGAATTTACCCCACATCCCTGCCTGAATCCTCTGTAATTCATAGCCCTTGTATCTCTTCCTTTCTCGCAGAAACAAGTTACTGAATTTCTACACAAATATGTAAACAAAATAGGTTAAATTTATTAGCATGCATGCCATTCATACAATATTTACAAATACTGCAAGCATGCATAAAATATGAAGTATCATATTAGTTACGTACTTTCTTGTTTTGAGGCGAGATTTGAGACCACATTTTTTTGATATTCTTACCGATATCCTCAAAGGAATCATCAGGATGAGCATAGTTTACTGCATGCCAGTTAGCCATGACAAAAAAAGCATAGGAATTACAAGGCCTGGATGGGTTTTTTCACTTTCTCAATGTTCGCTTCAAGACCTGCTTGGGAGGAATGGGAGAGGAATTAGTTGTAGTATTGCGCATATATAAGAAGGCATCGGTGGTTGGAACTGAAAATGATTATGGCATGTATACAATAGACGAAGGGGCATAGGTAATTGGGATGAAAAATTCTTTTAGCCATATATACAAAAGACCAGATCATGATCGTGAGCAAGATAGAGAACCAACACCAATACAAATAGCAAAGAAGAAAGAAGAAGTAGCACAAAGAGCAAAGCCAACTTGAAAGCTTATGGACTGATTCATTGAGATCCTCCGGCTAGGTGTATATCCCTCAGTTGCATACCCATATAGAGATCTCGCAACATCTCTTCCTGTTCTGTAGCCATACCCTGCAGATGGAGATCGAGATTAAGATTGTAAAGAGTGAGATTCAGGACGAAGAAGGTGAGATCAAGGTGACATTCACCACTCTATGGGGCACCTTCCCCTATGATAGAAAGCACTCCGGTATAATGAACGTGGGATCCGAGCTATGGACTATTCAAGGATCTTAGATATGTGTTTATGGTAACCTACCTAGGCGATTTGACAGTCGGTAATATTATAGAAAATTATAGCATTGTTTATTACAAGTAGCAGGAAATCATTGCATTGTTTATTACAAAATGCACAATATAAATATTATTTGGAATTAGTGACAGTCACCAGGAGAACAACTAGATCCAAAGAACATACATGTACTTAGTTGGTCTGTAGTGGAGAGTATCTTTGAAGGGAATGTTAACACCGCAAAGAAAAGAAATAGATGGAAAACCTCAAAAGAGTGTAAATGGGTTTTGGGGACATCTTCAGGCAAAGACAACCTTGAGAATCCAGCATGAAATTCTATCGACTTTCAATAGAAGGAAAAAATCTTTGTCCATGTTCTTAAATCCCTGGTTCTTATCCTTGCCATCAAGTAGGTCGTTGGGTTCTCCAACCAGAAGCCCACCACCTCTTTTTGTTGGACCCCCCCGAACCCCTTAATAACACATGTTCCCCACCGCTCACAAACCCTCCATACACAATGCACCACCACTTTAGACTAAGAAACGGATGAGAAGCATGTTATTTTTGTGATTGTGGAAAGCTCAACATGTTTGGTATAAGGTAGAGGCATGATCCACCCTGGTTCTTATCCTTGCCATCAAGTAGGTCATTGGGTTCTCCAGCCAGCAGCCTACCACCTCTTTCTGTTGGACCCCGCCCCTCCCCCCGACCCCTCAATAACACATGTGCCCCACCGCTCACAAACCCCCCATACCCCATGCACCACCACTTTAGATGAAGAAATGTATGAGAATCATGTTATTGTTGTGATTGTGGGAAGATCAACGTGTTTGGTATAAGGTAGAGGCATGATCCAAATTGTAGAGATTGGAACTAGAAATTGAAAAACTTATTATAGTATTGACAGGGAAAAACTTGTTATAGAGTAGATTATGAATATGGACATGAAAAAAAGTTCACTTACAGATTCATCTGAATTTCTCCTTGAACTTTGTCATACGATCGTTGTTTACGGTAGTTGTTGGTGATTTTGAAGTAGTAATCCAGATAAATGCTCTGGATGAAGGTTGAATGCCTCCATTTCCAAGTTCTCTCCATCATTTCTGAAGGCATATTGTTAGAAGTGTGCCTCTGAAGAGTGCTCCATGTCGACGAGTTTTCATTTGGATTCTCTTAGAATGCACAACCTTTGTTCATTTGTGCATTCAATGTCCGAGAGCTTCTAGTGTTAGATTGCATGACAGGTATCTTTGGAGGTGGCAATAAGATGTGTGTTTCTCAATGCATACTAAGTGGAAGTGCGACTAAGATGTCAGTGTCAGAGCCTTGGACTGCAATGATTTGCATATTGATGGTGATGGCAGAGATGTCAAAGCCTTGGATTGCAACAATGATCGAAGCCGATCAATTGACAAATCATGTAATTTTATTTTATTCTTTTTTAAATGTTAGAGCCTTGGACTGCAACAGTGATCAGACCCGATCAATTAACAAATCATGTAATTTTATTTTATTCTTTTTTAAATAAATTTTTAAAGTCTCACAAATAAATAAATAGTGTTCCCTCCACCACAGATATTTAGTCACATCGGTATGTTGTTGGCGAATCAAAAATTGATAATATCGTTTTTTTTAAATTGATAAGAGGAATTTTAATTTAAAAAAATAATAATAATAAAAGATATTGCAAAACCATGTAAAAGGTGACAGATCCTAGCTCCAAAGCGCACCTATTAATGAGACGAAATGGACCAGGTAATACCCAGTCGTCAATGGCAAGTGGTTGCTATAGCCCCTAGCCGAAGGTAGGGACTAATAAAGGATGAAATGGTTTAGGAGTAGGAAGTGTTAGGTATAGTTTGGGGAATAAGATTGCTTCAAATAACGAGGTAAAGGTACTAGGGTTATTCCAAAGAATCAACGTACCACTCCATCATGACATCCTCCAAGTTAGCAAACTCAAAGATTGAAATAATAATAACAACGACCATAATAGAAATATTATTCATTTTTAGGAGCAAAAAACAACTCTTTTTATGGGGTCCTCTAGATGCTTCCATGAAGGGAGAGTAGTATCACGTGGTGGAGATGGGCCTTCAAGTGGCCAAGTCAGACCCCTAATATTCAAAAACCCATTAACATACCCCTCCACCAGAAATGAATTCCAATAAAGTATAATAGATTCCCTTGTGACATTAAATTGTATCATAACCATGCATGGGACCGATTCCTCTTTCCGGGGGATTTTTGTGGAGTCCCTTGGTCGTGACATCATCTCTGAACGTGATGGAGATACAGCTGTCTCTTTGTCGCCTTTACTGCCCTTAACGGAATGTCGTTAAACTTTGTTACCTCATGGACATAATATTTTATTATCCAAAAGGGAAAGTTACCATAGAAGAATACCAAGAACAGAAATAGTTCAATGGGGAGGGGGACCACTATTACTTCTCCTTTGACAATACCAGGTGCTCTCGAGGGCTCCATGTCATAAGCCCATATCTCACAACAAAGGTAAAGATATAGCATGTAGTTATTGTGGAATCAACTATATTATAAAGACATAATTTTCATGCGTTGAATATTTTGTCCTAGGGTCAAGACCACCACCTAGTTCTCTAGTTGTTCCTACTTTTTGGGCATATCCAAGAGTTCAAACTCTTTTTATGTCTCTACTACCTAAACTAGTTTAGCATGTGAACAACATGTTTCATTCAACATATATTGCTTGGGTGAATCTTATTTTCTTTATTAGCTTTAAGTAAACCATAGTAATACCCATAGGCATTTGCGGTTGAAACCCTGTAGCTAAGGAAACACTATATATGGTACTAGCCTTACTCGCTTATGTACTACTTCTTACGAGTCTTTAACTATATAATATAAAATTAGTGAATCAACGGGTTTAAAGTAAGAAAATGAATCAATCCACTAAACTGAATCCAACTTTGTTATTATTGGTTATTCAATCGATGGATCATTTGATTGGGCTTCTTATTACATGCAAGGGAATTGAACCTGAGTAGGGAGGATAACAATCATTCCTCCCAACCACCTAAGCTAAACCCAATTGACAGAGAAGAATATGTACTTGAGACGAATGGCTGATAAAATGATCAAGGAAACCCCCCAGAATAAGGACATCCAAAGAGGTTAATTATCCTAACAACTTGAACCCTTTTTCAGTTGCAAGGGACTTTGCTTCATAATTGGAGGACTAACCAATTCCCCAAACAAACGGAAGTTTGTATTTCCCTTCTAAATAATAAATGACCCACCACACTTGTCACTCCTAAATTGCAAATTTAGCTTCATTATTGAAAGATTGACCAATTCCCCAAGAAAATGAAAGTTCATACTATCCTTCTAATTGAGAAATAACCCACCATACTTGCCACTCCTAAATTACAGATTTTACTAATATCTTAACATGATATTAATTTATTTGAGAATTTACCCCCGGATCGGGTTCCATATGGCTTAGATGGCCAAGTCGTATCAACATATAACATGGCGATGGGATTGGAGGTCCACACACAGGTTGTCTTGTCTACAACACCACCTCTCGTCACCTCGAATTGTGAAATGAATCAAGTGGATCATGCAGTGGAAAGGACGAGTGAGAAAATTCTGAAGCATGATGATAGACGATCAATGCAGTTTGAGGGAAAGTACGCTAAGTTGATTCAGACGATAGAAGTTTATAATGTAGGAAATAATGGAAACAAATGAATGGGACAAACTAGTCCTGGCTAACATCATGCTTGTGCATGGGAGAATGCCTGAGGTAGAATCTCATATGGAGTTGGTTCTCATTCTGTGGCTCTCAGATTTGTTCTTCACATCTGAGATAGACAACATTATGTGGTGGGTTATGTAATACCCCTAGGTCAAACCCCAACTGTAAATGTAAATATAAATGTACATGTGTATATAAGTTGGTGAGTTGTTTGTATCAAGTCTTGGAATTAGTGTTGTAAGCGCCTTCCATAATATAGTGTGCATATGTGTTGTGCACTAAAATAAGAAGTGTGCACATCCTAGGATACCACGCACAACAACTTGAGTGTGTAATCTTGAGGCCATAGAGCCTTAGTGTATATGTTCATGTTCTTAAGACTGGGGAGCTTGGATACAAAAAAGACAGTATGTTTGTATTATATATCTAAATCACATGCAAATATTAATGAAAAACACATCACTACGGAAGACCAACCATGTAAAAGAGTATGGGGGGGTAAAATCGACTAGATAGGGAAAGGGGGATAAAATTTAAGGATAAGGGGCTAAGCTAGGGAGCTTAAGTCAAAACGAATATTATATTAATATTCCTTAAAGTATAAAGTATGGATAATTATTTTATCCTAAGTTCTAAGGATGGGGACAAGTGGGCCAATGTAGTTCTCAACATGACAAGTGTCAAGTTGGGAACATTCATACATATAGTTTGGACTTAGTTCATTTTCCATCATTCCATCATTATTCACTCACTCATTCAACTTTCCTCCGTACCTTCACCTTATTGTCACTATACTTGTACCTGGTTAGCTTAGGAGTTGGACTGACGAAATGGGTTGTTAGGCCCATGGGATATTAAAGAGGTGGATTGTCAGGCCCGTGAGAAATTCTCTCTAGGTGAGAGAATTGTTGGGAATTTATTTCCCGAAGGTGCCAAACTGCGACTACAGGGCTTTGAGACTTCCTATTCTGCCTGTTGTTGAAGCTTGAGAAAGGAAGTTGGGTAGCCAAGGGACTGTTGAGAAGAGAAGGGGCACACTTCCGCATGTGGGGAATGAGGGATTGTAGGCTATTAGCTCGAGTTGGAACCTGTGACTGAGTTTTTCCTATAGTCTGAGATACATCAGCCTAGTTAGGAATCCATTTACCCAGGTGGAGTTCATCCCTAGCCCACGGGTGACCCACTGTTGAGAGTTATGAGCATTGTGGTATAAGGCTCGGAGGAACGTGGAAGGTCTGCATGCAGTTGGTGATCTTTTTTATCAAAGATAAGTGTCAATTGTGTGTTAAATTATGTGTTTCATTATTATTTATGCATTTATTTTTATGGGGTTTTCATGTGTATGTTGCATGTGTATTTCTATTATTATTTTGTATGATTTTGTGTATTTGCAAAATAATTGTATGTTTTGATTTGGTATCAAAGTTCGAATTTTTGGTTGGCATAGCCTAGTTGGTTGTTGGGCTACAGGTTCGATTAATTTAGTGGGGTTTTTGCAAAGGTTCACTGTTGAGCTTTATTAGTGGTTCTATGGTGCCACAAAAGTGCAAAGGGGAGACTACTCCAGAGAAAAAGACTCGGGCCATCTTTGTTGCAGAGGAGGCAACCATGAATTACTAGTTCGGGATCGAATCGACCGATAAGGAATCCATGCAAGCACTAGAGGCCGAGGTGTGAGCCATACATTCCCAAATGGAGAATGAAGCAGTGGAAAATCAATTTGGAGACATTGTCACTGACCTGGATTGCATCAGGACTAGGGTGTAAAAAATCAACAACAAAAGCACTGTAACTCACTTAGGAATTTTTTTAAACACTTAGTAAACAATGTTTTCAATCTTAAATGAACTCGGAAATGTATTAACCCACATTCAACTATATTTCATAAGCATAAACACACATTACTAAGCAACTAGCAGTGGAAAATAACAATGCAAAATAGTCACAAAACACATGTGCCCACTCATATTTTTGGCAACTAACCAGGGAAAACCCTAGAATCAGGAAACCCACCAAGAGAGATTTATTATTCATCTTCAGGAAGTACAGAAGAAACAACAATAATTCATTTGGCAGCAAGAGAAACACAAGTAAACTCACTTGCAGACACCCACAAACAATCCCCAAATTTTTTCCTTGAAAACCATGCCACAAGATTGTACGACCTATATGACCCGGCTGAGAAAACGACACCTTGAAACTCATACCAAAATTTCGTTGTATGATCAGATCTGTACAATTGATCTGCAGCAAGAAAAACCCAAAATCTGCCTCGATTTTCATGCCACAAGCTGCCTCAAAAATCATGCCCACTTTTTTGTTGTACAACCTGTACAAATCCATATAGTACAGCCTCCCTCTTAGTTGTGTGCTTCATCAAATTTCTCACAAAAATTTATCTTGGGATTTGTGCCCAAACTCTCTTGGAATCAGTGCCAAATCTGCTACATAAAATTTTCTTCCCAGCTCTCTCAAATTTATCTTGACTTGTCTTGCACACTACCCTAGGCTTACTCTTATAATCTAAAAATGACTTTTCACCTTCCCCATCCCTAAATCCAATGGCCAATGTAATACCCCTAGGATGAACCCCAATTGTACATATGTTTTATAGGTTGGTGAACCAGGATATTATAAACAAAAGTACCTATGAGACTATTAGGATGGAGAGCCTGGATTGGCTAAAAGGCCAACATGCCTATTATTGTAATATGTAAACACTCATATTTTAATAAAGTACATCAATGCTGCCAACCTTCCACACAAAAGAGATGGGGAGATAAACTCCACTAGGATGGGAAATGGGACTAAGAGTCTAAGAAGGGGCTAAGCTTGAGGGCTTAATCCCAAAGAAATATTATATTATTATTCATAAAGTCTAAAGTATGGATATAAATTTATGCTATCCTAAGTTCCTAGGGGAAGGGAATGAATTACAAGTGGGAAAAGGGAGTTCCTTGGGTGCCATATGTCTTGAAGGACACATGCATATATATTTGGGGATATAGTGTAATTCCCCATCTTCTGGCTATTATTCATTCATGTTTCTTAGCATTTTTTCATTGATCCACGCTACCATCTGTACTGGTACTTGATTCTGTTGCAAGTCGAAGAGTCGGGTTGCGAGGCCTATGAGTATTCACTTGAGGTGAGAGAACTGTTGGGAATTAATTCCCAAGGTGTCAAGTTGTAGCTACAAGGCTCTACGACTCCCTGTCTAGCCTGTTGTTGAATCCTTGGAAGGGAAGTGGGGAAATTGAGGGATTGTTGAGTAGAGAAGGGGCACACTTCCTAGGGTGGAACAGGCATGTGTGGGATGAGGGACTATAGGATGGTTGCTAGAGGCCGAGTTGCAACTAGAGGGTTCTGAAACTTTCTGTCTGGCATGTTGTTGAAGCCCAAAAAGGGAAGTGGGCATCCAAGGGATTGTTGAGTAGAGAAGGGGAGCACTTCCTGGGGTGGGACATGCATGTGGGGAATGAGATACTGTAGGTTGGTTGCTAGGATAGGCACATGAATATGAGAATTGTTGTTGATTGTCAGACCTTAGACTGGCTTAGAAATTCATTTTCTCGGGTAGAGTTTAGCCCCAGCTCAAGGGTGACCCACTACTGAGATTATGAGTAGTGTGGTATATGGTTGGTAGGAACGTGGAAGGTCTGCACACAATTGGTGTTTAATTCACTAAAGATAAGTCTTTGTGCAAATGTTATGTTATGATTTATAATGTTTTGTTATGGAATTTATATTGTCTATATGTATGAATTATTATTGTTGTATGTTATTATTATTCCACTTAACTCTGTTCATATGCATAACATATCAGTATATTTAATGGTATCAGAGTGGTAAAAGAGAGAGTTTTGTGTGGCCCAGCCTAGATTGTTGGGTACGTTACAAAGTGGTATTAGAGCGATTTTGTTGAATTGTTGGTAATGGATACATTACAAAGTGGTATCAAAGCCTGATTTTCAACATTGAGCTTGGATAGGCTGAGTTAGCGAAATGTTGAAGCATAAACTCGTAGAGAATTAATTTCTGGAGTATGTCTGCAACTTTTTTATTTAAATTACTACAGTAAAATTGGGAGAAATTTCACGAGTAATGTGAAGAATTGAGCCTCTTTGGAAATTTCGAAAATAAGCAAATTGGAAAATTTTGGGTATTTTTTTGTACAATGATGTCAGCATGACATGGAGGCCACTTTTCAGTTGATGTGGTAGAATAAATACATGTACTTCCAAGGTGGCAAGTACATGTTGGACGAGATGACAGTTGGCAGATGATGTGGAGCCATGTGGTAGTCTGATGATCAATCCCACGAAACCGCGATAAGATCTTGGAATTGTTTAAGTGTTAATTCCGCAGAGATAGAAAAGGGTTAAGTGTTGATACTTTTCTAATGAACTTATGAAAGAAAGGTTACATGATTATGAGTCCACGAAGAAGTGGAAAAATGGTTAAGTGTTGATACTTTTTGGATGAACTTATGAAAGAAAGGTTACAAGATTATGAGTTCGTGAGTTCGTGAAGAAGTGGAAAAATGGTTAAGTGTTGAGATTTTTCAGACAAACTTATGAAAAAAAGGTTACAAGATTATGATTCCGCAAGTCCACGAAGAAGTGTAAAAATGGTTAAGTGTAGAGACTTTTCAGGCGAACTTATGAAAGAAAGGTTACAAAATTATGAGCTAGCAAGTTTGTGAGTCCACGAAGGAAAAATAAGTTAAGTGTTGATGGCAGGTTCATGGAAGGGTCTTGGAAAAAAGAGTCTAGATATTCACCCAGAAAATTGATCTGGGTAGTTAATTTCACAAGAAATTAGAAGAAATAATTCAGATGCATTATTGGAACAAAATTGTGCATAATTTTTATGAATTTGTTAAATTATTTAGTCTAACAAATCTTGTTTCCTGCACATTTTGCAGATTTAACAGAATTTAGATCAAAATAGGATCAACACTGAGACCAACAAAATGGAAGATACACAGAGGACTTACAACCATGAAGAGGAAGTCAAGGGGTTGTGTGTCAGTTTGAGTAATGAAGGTACAAATTTGAATGGACATGGATAAGGCAAGAAGAAAAGCATGAACTTAGTAGAAACCATAAAAATTTTGCAAAAGGATGTCCATAGTTATAAATCTGACAATGAGAGGCTTATGAAATCCAAGGAGTAGCAAGAAGGTTTCAACATCAATTTAATGCAGAGCTTGAACAAAATAGAGAAGAATATTGATAAGGAGATTGAGTCAAGAAAATCAAAGAGTCACATGTCTCATGATGAGAGGAGAAGAACAAGAAGTGTTGGCATACATCACCATCACTCCCTAAGGAATTCAACTAGAAGAGTACACAGTAGTTCAAGTCCATCCCTTGTCAAGAAGCATAAGAGGAGGCCTGGAAAAGATGAGCTACAAGGAGAGATGAATAAGATCAAGCCTCCTACATTTGATGGTGAACACAAGAAGGATGAGGATGCAAAGGCTTGGTTGTTGGACATGAGGAAGTAATTCCATTTACATAACTACTCCTCAGAAGAAAAAGGAAGAATTTCCATCTATCAGCTCAAAGGAAAATCATCATTGTGGTGGGACCAATTTGTTCAGGTGAAACACATTGATGATAAGAAGGTGACTTGGAGGGAATTCAAGATGTATTTTCAAAATAAATACTTGACCAAACGATACTATGATAATAAAAAAATGAAGGAGTTCTTTGAACTCAAGTTTGGGAGTATGACCATAGATGAGTATGAGAATAGGTTTTTAGAGCTGTTGAAATATGTTTCTTTCATCAAGTATGAACAAGTTAATATTGATAGGTACTTGAGTGGGTTGCCATGTTTTATCAATGATAAGATACAACATGATGATTCCAAGACACTAGAGGAAACTATAAGGAGGGATAAATTCATTTATGATGAGAATATAGGAAGACCAACTTTCCAAAAGATGTGGGAAGACAAAAATAAATGATGGATCAAAGGAAGAAGGGGACCAAGCCACCATTCTTCAGAAATAATTCTCAGGGACAACCAACCTATAAAGAACCCATAATGACATAGGCAATAGGGAAAAGACCAAGGCATCCACCTATTCAATGTTGGGGTTGTGGAGGAGATCATGTGTTGAGATATCTCCCTCAAAGAGGTGAAAAAGTGAAGATTGCTTACAATGTACAACAAGATGAAACACCAAAGGACATGGGCATAAATGTACCAAGGATCTAGGGAGATCTGGATAACAAGAAGCTATGTTTCAGTGGCATATGATTGAAGTGGAAGGTAATACCAACAACCAACCCATTGCTATTTTAATTGATTCAGGAGATAGTCATAGTTTCTAGATCCTAAGATGGTGGAAAGATTTCAAATGCCAAACCTTGGTTAGTGAAACTAACTACATGAACTAAAAGGAATATTAATGAGATGGTTAAGGCATGTCCAATGGACATGAATGGACTGGGCACAAGAGTAGATTTGAATATCATACTTTTGGTCTCATATGATTTCCTCATTAGTATGGATTGATTGGACAAGCATCATGTTATCATATATTGTTATAACAAGGCCTTTACTTGCTTAGATGAGGAAGGAAACTTGAGGACAATTTAGGGAATTCTCAGAGAAGTTTCAGCCTTACAGCTGAAGAAAAATTTCAGGAAAGGGTGTCAAATAATTGCAGCACATATGGAAGATACACCTAAAGATAAGGTGCAGTGTATTGAAGATTATGCAATCCTAAATAAGTTTGAAGATGTATTTAAATAAATATTGGGATTTCCACCCAAGAGAGATATTTATTTCTCCATTAATCGAATGCCTGGAGCAACCCCAATATATATCCAAGACTCCTTACAGAATGAGCACTACAGAACTAAAGGAATTGCAAATGTAGCTTGAGGGGATTTTGAAGAAGAGGTATATATGCCCAAGTATGTCACCCTGGGGTGCCACAATGTTGTTTGTGAAAAATAAGGATGGTACCTTGAGGCTTTGCATTGACTTTAGACAGCTTAACAAGGTAATTGTGAAGAACAAGTACCATTTTCCAAGGATAGACGACCTTTTTGATCAACTAAAAGATGCTAAGATATTCTCCAAGATTGAAATTAGTTCAAGCTATCATCATGTAAGAATTAAAGAATAAGACATCAGCAAGACTGCCTTCAGAACAAGGTATGGTCATTATGAGTTCACAATGGTGCCATTTGGGTTAACAAATGCACCAATTGTGTTCATGTGTTTATTGAATGGTATTTTCAAGGACTACTTAGATAAGTTTGTCATTGTTTTCCTGGATGACATTCTTATATATTCTAAGTCTGAGGTAGAGCATGAGCAACACTTGAGGATGGTATTACTACTATTACAAGTATTGAGGGTGCATCAATTGTATGCCAAATGGAGAAAGTGCTCATTCTACCAGAAGCAAATTCATTATTTGGGCCATATCATTTCAGAGGAAGGAACAATAGTGGACCCAGAAAAGATAAAGGCCATTGAGAGGTGGCCAACATCAAGGAATATCTCTGAGGTGAGATCATTTATGGGACTTGCAGGTTACTACATAAGGTTCATTGAAGGATTCTCAAATATTGCACACCCAATCACTTCCTTGCAAAAGAAGGGTGTGAAGTTTGAGTGGACATCATATTTTGAAAGCAGTTCCCAACACCTGAAACATTTACTGACAAGTTCTCCAATATTAAAGATTCTTGATCCAAATGAAGACTTCGTTGTATGCATTGATGCATGTAAAGAAGGACTTGGTGGAATTCTTAGTCAAAATGGGCATGTGGTATGTTATGAATCAAGGAAATTAAAGGAACATGAAAGGCACTATACTACTCATGATTTAGAATTGGAATCCATAGTGCATGCCTTGAAAATGTGGAGACACTACCTCATGGGGAAAAGATTTGAATTAAGGACAGACCATAGTGGTATAAATTATTTATTTGGACAACCAAATCTAAATGTCAGGCAAAGTAGATGGTTGGAACTTCTCAGTGAATATGATTTTGATATTAAGCATATCAAAGGTAAATATAACAAGGTGGCAGATGCACTCAACAAGAGGGTGCATGAAATACATGTTGCAACTATTAGCATATACCAATCAAATTTGAAGGACAAAATTTTAGAGGCTGCAAAATCAAATCAGAAATACATGGAGGTAAAGGAAAAATTGCAACAAGGTAATTTGCAGCAAAAAAGTGAAGAATATAAGTTGGGAAACACTAAAATTATCATGCACAAGGGCATAATTTATGTGTCAAATTCTCAGGAATTAAAAAATCTGATTTTAAAATAAATGCGTAATGTACCTTATGTTGGACACCTAGGTTATCAGAAAACCATTGCAGTTGTCAAGAGACAATATTATTGGCCAGGTATGAAGAAGGAGGTTGTTGATTTTATTTCCAAGTGTTTGGAATGCAAAAAAGTCAACGTTGAGCATAGACACACAGCTAGTTTGCTACAACCACTACCCATTCTTGAGTGGAAATGGGAAGTTGTAACAACGCATTTCATCACCAAGATGCCCAAAAAAACCAAGCAACATGACTCCATCATGGTGGTGGTGGATAAGCTTACTAAAGTTGCCCACTTTATTCTAGTAAAGCTCACTCACAAGGAAACCAACATTGTTGATATTTATATGAGAGAAATTACTCAACTTCATGGTATAGCCAAGACAATTGTGTCTGACAAATATCCAAAATTTACATCAAATATTTGGAAAGGATTTGGGACCAATATGAACTTTAGCACAACCTATCATCCCAATTCAGATGGGAAAAAAAAGAGGATGAATCAAGTGATAGAAGACATGCTAAGGATGTATGTGATGGATAAACCATTCAAATGGGAGGATTACTTTCATTTAGTGGAGTTTGATTATAATATTGGGTATCAAGCATCTCTAAAGATGAGCCCATTTGAGGCACTTTATGGCAGAAAATGTAACACACCAATGAGTTGGGAGAACCCAGCAGACAAAGTAGTGGTTGGACTAGAATTACTTAGGGAAATGGAAGAGTAGGTGGTGAGAATAAAACAGAATTTAAAGGTTTCCCAGGATAGGCAAAAAAGCTATGTTGATAAGGGTAAAACTCACAGAGAGTTCAAAGTGGGTGACCATGTGTTTTTTAGAGTAAAATCCAAAAGAAGTTCCCTAAATTTGGGAAATTGTTCAAATTTGGCATCTTATCATTGTGGACCACTTGAAATACTAGAGATGATTGGTCATGTAGCATACATGTTTTCTTTACCTACATCAATGTTTATTCATAATGTATTCCATGTATCGTTGCTTAAAAAGTATGTTCCTGATGCTAATCATGTCATTGATTGGAATGTGATCCAGGTGGAGAAAGAAGGTGACTTTACAGTGCAACTGGTTTGCATACTGGACCGGAAGATCAAGCAACTCAGGAATCAATCCATAGGGCTAGTAAAGGTCCAATGGACCTAGTACAGTCCTGAGGATGCAACTTGGGAGCATGAGGAGGCGATGCATGCAGAATACCCACATATTTTCCAATACTTTTGAAGTTTTGATTGTATATATGTATATACTGCATTGAGGACAATGCATAAATAAAGGGGAGAGGAATGTAATACCCTTGGGCCAAACCCCAATTGTACATATGTTTTATAGGCTGGTGAGCCAGGATATTATAGGGCATAGTACCTATGTGACTATTAGGTTGGAGAGCCTGAATTGGATAAAAGGCTAGCGTGCCTATTATTGTAATATGTAAACACTCATATTTTAATAAAGTACATAATTGTTGTTGACCTTCCACACAAAAGAGATAGGGGGCTAAACCTGGAAAGGATGGGAAAGGGGGTTAAGAGTCTAAGAAGGGGATAAGCTTGAGGGAACAATCCCAAAGGAATATTATATTATTATTCCTAAATTCTAAAGTATGGATATAACTTTATGTTATCCTAAGTTCTTGGGGGAAGGGAACAAATTACAAGTGAGAAAATGGAGTCCCTTGGGTGCCATGTGTCTTAAAGGACACATGCATATATATCTTTGGGGATATAGTGTAATTCCCCACCTTCTGGATATTATTCATTTATGCTTCTTACCATTTTTTCATTGATCCATGCTACCATCTGTACCAGTACCTGATTCTATTGCAGGTCGAAGAGTCGACTTGTTAGGCTCATGAGCATTCACTTGAGGTGAGAGAACTGTTGGGAATTAATTCCCAAGGTGCCAAGCTGCAACTACAGGGCTCTGAGACTCCTTGTTCGGCCTGTTGTTGAAGCCCCAGAAGGGAAGTGGGAAAGATAAGGGATTGATGAGAAAAGAAGGGGCATACTTCTGGGGGTTGAACGAGCATGTGGGGGATGAGGGACTGTAGTTTGGTTGCTAGAGGTCGAGTTGTAGCTACAGGGATCTGAGACTTCCTATCTGACATGTTGTTGAAGACCATAAAGGGAAGTGGGAAGCCGAGGGACTATTGAGAAAAGAAGGGGCACACTTCCTGGGGTGGGACAGGCATGTGGGGAATGAGATATTGTAGGATGGTTGGTAGGATATGCACATGAATCTGAGAATTGTTGTTGATTTTCAGACCTTAGACTAGCTTAGAACTTCTTTTACCCAAGTAGAGTTTATCCCTAGCTCGAGGGTGACCCATTGTTGTGATTATGAGCAGTGTGGCCTATGGCTGGGAGGAACATGGAAGGTTTGCACGCAGTTGGTGTTTAATTCACTAAAAATAAGTGTCTTTGTGTTTTTTATGCAAATGTTATATTATGATTTATGATGTTTTGTTATGGAATTTATATTGTCTATATGTATGAATTATTATTGTTGAATGTTGTTATTATTTCGTTTAGCTCAGTTCATATGAAAAATATATCAATATATTTAATGGTATCAAAGTGGTAAAAGAGAAAGTTTTGCATGGTGTGGCCCGACCTCGGTTGTCGGGTACGTTACAAAGTGGTATTAGAGAAATTTTGTTGAGTTGTTGGTAATGGGTGTGTTACAAAGTGGTATCAGATCCCAGTTTTCAATATTGATCCAAGATGGGTTGAGTTAGCAGAATTTTGTAGTGGAAAATCCCAGAGCATTAATTTCTATAGTATGTTTGCAACTTATTTGTTTAAATCACTATAGTAAAATTAGGAGAAATTTCATGGGTAATGTGAAGAATTGAGCCTTTGGAAATTTCGAAAATAAGCAAATCAAAAAAAAAATGGGTATTTTTTCGTATGTCAACATGATGTGGAGGCCACGTGTCAACTGAAATGGTAGAAGAAAGACTTGTACTTCCATAGTGGAAGGTACATGTTGGACAGGATGACATTTGGTGGATGATGTGATCCATGTGGTAGGTCGACGGTCAGCCCCATGAAACTGCGGTAAGATCTTGGAATTGTCTAAGTGCTAAGTTCGTGGAGATAGAAAAGGGTTAAGTGTTGAGACTTTTCAGATGGACTTATGAAAGAAAGGTTACATGGGGATTATGAATCTGCGAAAAAAGTCGAAAAATGGTTAAGTGTTGAGACTTTTCAGACGAACTTATGAAAGAAAGGTTACAATATTATGAGTCTGTAAATCTGTGAAGAAGTGGAAAAATGGTTAAGTGTTGAGACTTTTCGAACAAACTTATGAAATAAAGGTTAAAATATTATGAGTTCATGAGTTCGTGAAGAAGTGGAAAAATGGTTAAGTGTTGAGACTTTTCAGACGTTCTTATGAAAGAAAGGTTACAAAATTATGAGTCTGTGAAGGAAGAAGAAGATAAGTCTTGATGGTGAGTTCATGGAAGGGTCTTGGATAGAAGAGTTTAGATATTCACCCAAAAAATTGGTCTAGTACGTTAATTTCACAAGAAATCAAAAGAAAGAATTCAGATGCATTATTGGAACAGAATTGTGCATAATTTTCATGAATTTGTTAAATTATTTAGTCTAACAAATCTTGTTGCCTGCACATTTTGCAGAGTTAACATAATTTAGATCAAAACAAGATCAGCATTGAAACCAACAAAATGGAATATATACAGAGGAATTACAACTATGAAGAGAAAGTCATGGGGTTGTGTGTTAGTTTGAGTAACGAAGGTAAAAATTCAAATGGACATGGAGAAGGAAAGAAGGAAAGCGTGAACTTAGAAAAAACCATAACAAGTTTACAAAATGATGTCCAAAGTTATAACACTGACAATGAGAGGCTTATGAAAGCCAAGGAGCAACAAGAAGTTAATGCAGAGCTTGGACAAAATAGAGAAGAAGATGGATAAGGAGATTGAGTCAAGCAAATCAGAGAGTCACAGATTTCATGGTGAGAGGAGAAGAACAAGAAGTGTTGACAGGTATCACCATCACTCCCCAAGGCATTCAACTAGGAGAGTACACAATATTTCAAGTCCATCCCCTATCAAGAATCATAAAAGGGGGCCTATAATAGATGAGCTACAGGGAGAGATGAACAATATCAAGCCTCCTACATTTGATGGTGAACACAAGTTTAAGGATGAGGATGCATATATCTAATTGTTGGGCATGAGGAAGTACTTCCAATTACATAAGGAGGTTGTTGATTTTATTGCCAAGTGTTTGGAATGCCAAAAATTCAAGGTTGAGCATAGACACCCAACTGGCCTGCTACAACCATTACCCATTCCTGAGTGGAAATGGGAAGTTGTAACAATGGATTTGATCACCAAGCTTCCAAAAACAACCAAGCAGCATGACTCCATCATGGTGGTGGTGGATGAGCTTACTAAACTTTCCCACTTTATTCCAGTAAAGCTCACTCACAAGGCATCCAACATTGCTGATATTTATATGAGAGAAATTTCTCGAATTCATGGTATACCCAAGACAATTGTGTCTCACACAGATCCAAAATTTACATCAAATTTTTCGAAAGGATTATTCAAAGGATTTGGGACCAATATGAACTTTAGCACAACCTGTCATCCCGAGTCAAGTGGGAAATTAGAGAGGGTGAATCAAGTGATAGAAGACATGCTAAGGATGTATGTGATGGATAAACCATCCAAATGGAAAGATTACTTTCATTTAATGGAGTTTGATTATAACAATGGGTATCAAGCATCTCTAAAGATGAACCCATTTGAGACACTTTATGGTAGAAAATGTAACACACCAGTGAGTTCGAAAAACCTAACAGACAGAGCAGTGGTTGGACCAGAATTACGTAGGGAAATGGAAGAGCAGGTCGTGAGAATAAAAAATAATTTAAAGGATTCCCAGGACAGGCATAAAATTTATGTTGATAAGGGTAGAACTCACAAAGGGTTCAAAGTGGGTGACCATGTGTTTTTGAAAGTAAAATCCAAAAGAAGTTCCATGAAGTTGGGAAATTGTTTAAAGTTGGAAGCTCGTTATTGTGGACCGTTTGAAATGCTAGAGAGGATTGATCCTATAGCATACATGCTTGCCTTACCTACATCAATGTGTATTCATAATGTATTCCATGTATCATTTCTTAAAAGGTATGCACTCAATGCTAGTCATGTCATTGATTGGAATGTTATCTAGGTGGAGCAAGAAGGCGACTTTCTAGTGAAGTCGATTTGCATACTGGACTGGAAGATCAAGTAGCTCAGGAATCAAGCCATAGGGCTAGTAAACGTCCAATGGACCTGGTACAATCCTGAGGACGCAACTTAGGAGCATGAGGAGGTGATGTAGGCATAATACTTGTTCGACAACACGGGTATTAAAACAAAGGACGAACACCTTCAGTAACCACTCACATAAATAGATCAAAGATCAACACACCGATGTTTTCACATGGTAAAACACCTACGGGGAAACATCCATGGCCCCAGCCAACATGGCCACTTGGAGTAGTTTATTAATGAAAAGAAAAATATTACAGAGAGATTTTACAAGAGAGTTTCTCACAATAGATCATCGGCAAATGACCCTCCATGCTTTTTAAATACAGATCATGGACCAATCGAGTGTTAAGCCACAGATCAATGTTCGTTAAGATCGAGGAGAGTATGAACCGTCAGATCACTCTATGTCGGGAACATATCGTGACCGTCAGATTTCCTAACTACAAATGCATACTAATGCATACTAAAGAAACACACTAGAAAACACTCTTTTACCTAACGACACAATAGAC